>JASANE010016457.1:0-11229 GCA_030248225.1 Trileptium ribeirensis | reverse complement strand
TTCTTGGTTGGTGCTTGTCGAGGAGTTTTTTAAAATGGCGCTTCGGTAATATTTATCGACAGCTGAATATTTGTTTTATTAGTATTTTTCTTGATACTGTGTTTGCGATTAGACGAATAAATTCGACCAACTATCTCATGAGGCTATATTTAGATTATGCATTGTTATGCAAAGGTCTATATATTTGAAATTTTGAATTTTACAGGCCTTGCTGTTGCTAATTTGCTTACACATGTTTTGTAAATTTTTAATATTGATTCAAACTATGCGTGCATAAGACTTTCTTGATGTTACACTAAAATTAGGCAGGCCAAACAAAACGTACACGCATTCGCTCCGCTGCTTAAAATTATTTTCGAGCTAAGTAATTTCACGTTAAATAAACCAATCTTCAATAACAAACTAGCTCTTGCGAAACGTAATTTTTCGAGCAGTATTCGTAATCCCATGAACTGATTAACACAAAAGTATTATGAACTTCTAGCCACAGTCGACATGATATCTCCTGAGCAGTCTCGTATAACTTATAGCACTGCTGTCAAACAGCTAAAACTAACGCAGCAACGGCCTATGAATTAATGTTTGAAGTGACCTAGGGTATTCAACCCGATGGTTTATATTTCTTGTTTTCATAAATTTTCCCTTAAATTTATATAATTTTACTCACACTCGCCAAAATTTTCAATTTTCTAGGCGTGTTAAGAGCTCGTCTCCCTGGCGACATATGGCTTCGGAGATTCACCCTTCGAGGGTAACTCCCTACCCCAATGGTCTCATTTGGCAAAGTTGTAGTATATATACTATATTTATGAAACTTTAAAAGCTAATAACTCTTAGATAGTTTTAAACAGTTCCAATTCATAAACACTTACGTTAATAATTTGAAAACTATGGCTCATCATTGCGATTAGCATATTAAGAAGAACAATAATCGACGTGACGTGGTAGGCGAGGAACATTCCACGTCCGATCCACTCGGTTAATTCGTGTTCTTCAGCAACTTCGGTATCTTTGGTATAGGTTATACTGAATAGCGACCAAATTAGTGTTACATACGACGCAGCTATCCTTAAAAACGAAATAAAATGAAGCGCCTAAATGTAAAATGTAGGAACTTATAATGAACAGTGGGGTAATGCGGTCCAGCGTATCCTGTAAATTATAGGTGTCCATAGGGGTGTAGGGGTCACCCTTCCGCCAAGGTCGAACCTCCCTGCCCCTACCCACTGGGCAAAGTTTTGCGAAAAATTGGGTAAAATTGGAATTAGGATAATATTGGCAAAAATGTCAGCGGGGAGTTTGCTCCCTATCCCCCTAGCGCCCTGAGCACTGCCCCCGACGACCGCTCCTCCCCAGGTAGTCTATCTCCTACTCATCCTAAGCCAGCGGCCATCAACACCTATGATGTAACTGCATATTTCTCGGCTACTTTAATTTTTGGAATTATCCATGGCTGCATAGCGGCAAAATTAGTGTCATATACGATGTGGTTGTTTTTAAGCAAAGTAAAGGGCATGCAAGGGCAGATACAGGGGTCGGAGCTCCCACCGTGGCAGGGGGTGGATAAATTTTCGAAATTTGTTGGACTCAAAACGTTTAATAAAATTTATCCTCCTTTTTTGGCAATTTCCTCCGATTTTCGGCAAAATTTTGCCCGCGCCGCCGGCGCGAAGGGTGACGGTGCGGCGCTTTGGGGTAGGTGGCTTGGGGTGCCTCTAGGGGTGAGGTGGGGGTAACTGTGGTGTACGCAGCTAAACTGTAGATCCCGGTATACGCCGAGTGTAAGGTTTTTGTCTGGCGGTGCAAGCACCATGTGCATCTTAATAGCGGCTCGCCGGTTGTATGTAATGACTACGGCTGCCACAGCGAATGAGCAAATTTAAGTTAAATCTTAGTGATACCTGTTAATAGTTGGCCCAAGCCCAATTTTTAGCCTCGGACGTTGTCGTCGAATCGCCTTGTGAAAGCGGAGACCGACCTCGATGCGAGACTAGTGGTAAATTCTATTACACGACTCGGCGTTGTGACACAGTCTCAACAATAAATTGTGTAATTAAAGATCAACACTATTGTTTCATTTTCTCATAATTTATTTTTGCAGCATATATACAGCATACAAGCCACAAACCACTATACAACAGTGCTTTAAAACGGCATTTATACAAAAGTGTTGCGGGCACAAAGACTTACCAAGTTAGCCATTTTGGTGGAATATCATAGATATGAATATAACATAATGCATATTATAACACACTGCATATAATACAGTTTGCTCTATATTCAAACTTTCAACGTAGTCCTGTGGTTAGCAGGATTTCATATCTTATTCCACCGTTAATATTTATTTCAAGAAAATGACTAACTTGGCAAAGCTTTCTGCCCGCAGCACTTTTATATAAATTTTATTTTAAAATAGAATTTAGACACGTAGAACAGTGCTTTAAAACAAAATTTATACAAAAGTGCTACGGGCAAAAGGGTTTGCCAAGTTAAACATTTTCTTGGAATAACGCAAATATTGACGGGAGAATAACAGATGGAATCGTGCTAACCACAGCATTAAGTTAAAACTTTGAATATAGAACAAACTACATTACGGTATATCCATACCCATGTTATTACATTGAAATTGATTATATAATTTCATATTCTGGTTCACTATTGCATATGTAATTAAATAAAGAGAAGTGCATGGGTAGCGGAATGACGTAATACTCGCTTTGTAGTCAGGTTTGGTCGTTGGGTCGAACCCTGCGCTGACCTTTCTCAGTTTTGTTTTTTTTTGTTTCATAACTGTCTAAAATGTTTTCGACGGCGAATTCTGTGTTTTCAATCACATCTGACCCAAATATAGTGCATTGACTACAGGATTCCATACATTCAATATATGTTTGCTCATAAATCGATTAATGTTAACGTTTTATCTAAGAGTATAAGACTAAAAATGTTAAGATAAAGCTTACGCACGCAAAATGAATGCCGCTCACAAACTATAGTTTAGATTGCGCATCGCTTAACATCTCAGATACATAACATTGAAAATAAACCGTAAACCTTGATATACAATATACATAAAAACGTTTTGAAATGGTGGCCTAATGGTTAAGCATGGAGTTTATAATCACGAGATCTTGAGTTCGAGTTTAGGACAATATTCTCTTATTTTTAGTTGTTCCTTTACAATTAAGCAGCAGCCAAATTTCTGTTACAATATTAGGGCCGTGATATTTTCTGCACTTATACTTTCCAGTACACGTTTGTCCAGTTAAGCCACATGATATTGATCGGTCTTTGTGGCATGATCAACAGTACTTATTAATCACCATCAAAGACGTATATACAGGGACAGACTTTGAATACCGTAAACTGTTGTGATACATTTCTCTTAAGAAATTTGTCCGTGTATCATACGTTTCACAAGCTAATTTAGGGCTACCAACTTCTCCAGCGAGAAACAGTAGTGTCCTATGTAAACTGAAGGAACCAACTATCATGCAATGTTTAACTAACTAATTTAGGGCGATCAATTTCTCCAGCGAGGAATTATAGTGTTCTGTCTCCAAATTCAAATATAGGCTTATAACTTTACCCTTGTAAACTTGCCCGAATTCGTGAAATGTTTTGATAATCTTATTTCCGACAGTGAATTACTCCAAACGAATAAGGTTATCTTGGCAAGCTCCATCAGCAAATGCTTATAAAAGATCATCCGTTAAGCCCGAAATCGTTTCTGTATCGGACAACGTTTAACAAATTCAAGCCGGTAACATGGAGCCAAAGCCGGGTTATTTGATTACAGCGGCAAACTACTGAGCTATCTAGGAGCTGATGCTAGGTTTGTTATTTATAACCTCGCTTTTTAAAACAATTTTCCAAATCTTAACGAGGCTATACTTTATTATAAAATATACTTTTGACACAATTGGTAAGTTCTTTTAGAAAATCATGTTCCGTAAAATGTTCGACTTACGATGTAAATGCACGTGAATTTTGTTCAAGTGCCTGATCTTGGCAATATTGTTCATAGCATCGTGGTGTCCAACGTCGGTCGGAATCGTAATACCAATACAGTTGATGCATTCCAATTGCAAACGATGAGAGAACAAGAAAGAAAATGAAGAAAAATTTGCCAATATCCATCAACATACAGCCGAGTGAAATTTGTAGCGGTCCCAAGTATGGATTCGTTTGAAATAGATAAATAATTCGTGCAAAACTAAATATATTTGCCATTGCAAATAGGCCTTCGGAAACGAGCACCGGCTCATGACTTAGCCAAAATGTTCGTGGTAAATATTCGGGCTGAAGTGCCGACTGATGACGAAGATAAATAACGACCGCACGAACCGAAAACGTTGCCAGATAAAGTGACATCATAATAAAATCAAGCCAATTCCACCATTGATAGATGTACATTCGAAATCCTTCGCTCCATAGTTGCTTTACTTCAGCCCATATCATGCCTGAAATAAAAACTATTCTAGGGTAAATTAGTCCGGGACAGGCTGATAAAACATTTTAGCGCTCTTCTTTTCTACTTCTATATCGGGCCGTATTGCTTGATCCGTTGCAGTTCCGCGACAGCGATGCAGATGCGCATATAAGTTCAATTTGGACCTATGCTGTGGGACACAAATTCGTGTTTAGAATTAGTTTTGTTTTTAATAAGAAATTTGTGGCATGGAGCCCATGCGCCATACGATTTGATTCTTATCCTAATTAATTTTTAAAAATGCCACATTTGTCAGCGTGTACATTGCAAAGCGATGCACTGAAGCTGAGCTTGCCGTGCAGCGTGCGTTAGTGTTCGCTCGCTTCGTGAGGTTCAATAAAGCAGCCAAGCAACAGCTCCTAGATAGCGTAATGGCTAGTAGACAAGGCTTGAACCACACCGATGTAGGTTCAGCCCACCGCTGTGGCAAAAGTTTGTTCAAGACTGCATGAAATACAAGTTAGTTTAGGAAGGAAAGTGTTAAATATCCAATCTGAATGTTTCAAATTACAGGCGGCTCTTCTGGAATATACTAAGCTACACAGAATGTTGGTTTGTGACAACAAATAACTTTGCAGCCATCAAAAACATGTTGATATTTCAAAGCCTAGTGGAGCAATCCGGTGCGCTTCAGAACAGTCACGGAGCGGCTTGGTTGTTTAACTGTTGAAAATTTGACCGAGGGCTAAACTCTGTTATATGCCGTTAGGAATGGTCGCACAATGTCATTTGCGAACAGAATTGCACTGCCAGTAGACGAGCTGTAATGTAAAAAGTTATTCCAGGGGAAATAATTTATTCTAATCAAAATTAAAATTACTAAGGGCTAAAATAAGTTGTATATATAAGTTGTTCGGTTTTCATTAAATCTTACGCTCATATATGGCCATGTTCTAATGCTTACATATCGCTAGTATATATACATCGTCAAGGAATTGGGACGTCGCATCCGCGTTTTCACTTTAAGCTGTAGATTTTTTCCAAACTAGAATGTTGGTCCCCCAAATGCTGAGCCATGTTTTGCTACTGATCATAGGTCGTTGTTCATATTTCAGTTATTTGCCTAGCTTTTTGAGTATTTTAAAGTATAAAGTTCTAAACTTTTATGGGTACCATGTTGTTTGTTCTACATTTTAACCCCGCTATCGGTGAGTATAAAACGCTCAAACAACAAAATAGCAACTGGATATAAAAGAACTTGCCGAGGACGAACAGCATGATCAAATACTCGATTACCGTCGGGTTCGGGGCACGTTCTGATGCACGGGTTCTCACACCCGGCGGTGGGGCTTCTCGGGTTCGATAGTCCTCAAACGTAGCTAGCGTAAGTAGGAAAAGGAAGCATCCAAACGACGATGAATAGTAGAGAAATTTCATAAACGGCGAGCGAACAATTTGTCCGATCCGCGATTTGGGAAGGATGATGTAGACAAGTGCGAGAAAGGGCCAGCCGAGGATTAGTAGGGCACAAATGAAGACGTTTAAAAACGATCCGCGTTCTTGGCGGCCAGGAAAACCTTCGTACCAAATCGATGTAAGCAGTTGTTGACAATGGGGATGCGAGACGAACTGAAAAAGAAACAGAAAATTTTGAAAGAAAACAGCGCAAATATATATAAGTATATATTATTATCAAATGAAGCATGTGAACTAATATTGCACAAGGCTGTCACTACTCTTGATCTAATGCCTAAATTGATCTCAAGAATTTTTTTCGATATATGTAATTACGCATAAGTTTTTAGAACTTCCTTTAATTTCATTTTTGATGCTAGTCCGACCATATCTATCTCATTCGAGTTCAAATAGATCAAAATTGTGTCTCCTACGAATTGTAGTTTAGTGTTGGAGGGTTTGAAGTCGAACGGCTGTCAGTCAGCCGTTAAAGTTTTCCGCAGGACGTATCCTAACATCCGGCCGACCGCTCAAAGGCTGGGCGACGGTACATGAACGACTGAATATCAAGAAGGCTTTCTTACTACGATAAATTTAATATTTTTAAACATTTCTTCACTATTCGTTTAGAAATCTCAGCGTCTTACACAAAATAAGGTATATACTATATCAAGTTGAATCTTACGCTAAGTCTGACTGTAACAAGACTGTGCTATATTTGGTGCTTGGCGACGGCCGGCTTTGAGGTCTAGAATTAAACATTGACGAATATATATTTGTTTAATCATACATAGTCGTAGGGTGGAGGTACGGGATTTACCCCTCTGAGGCTCCGATCCCCCCAGTCGAGGGACCCTGCTACCCCCTGACAGGTCACCCTAGGGCCGCACTCTCCTGCCGACTGTCTACCCAAGGCCACCCACGGCGACCCACCCTTTCTTCCGGCTCTTCGGACCTCAGCCAATGACTGAGTTTAATAATAAACGTTTATGTCACATGTTTAACTTTTTCAGCCAAATTCTGGCAATTGGCATTGGTGCATATTGCAACACCTTGTGCAAACTAACTATGTCGCTTTGCGTGTATGTGTCTGCACGTGAGCTGTCACTAGCTCGCTTTGCGAGGTTTCTGCAGAAACTGAGCATCAATTCCCAGATAGCTCAGTAGTTTTGTGCACCGTTCTCACCAATGCGATTGGGGTTCTATCCGAGGCACCGGATTGAGTTTGTCAAATATTGTATGATATACAAATTAGTTCCGGTGTTAAATGGTTAAATATGACAAGATAGTACTAGGCCGGTACAAAATCCTCGCATTTTGGTTATAGGGGATATATATGTATCAAAAAGTTCCATTTGTGTCGTATATAATTCACTTGCTATACAATATTATGTGTACAGACCACGGCCGGCCGAGCAACGGCCCATAAATGCTCACCAACGATTGTGGCAACTCTCAAGGGCAAAAATTGTCAACGGCAGGCCCTTGGCCGGCAGCCCGGCCATCCGGCCGGCCGACGACTTTCACGACCGTAGCCCAACACTACTGTAGTGACTTTCATTCATAATAATATTTGACATTTCAAATCTTCAAATCAAAAAGAAATTGTTCCAAATGGCCAAATTTTTAAAAGCCCAATCTTATTTGAACAAATCGAAGCGAAACCTCATGAATTTTAAAAAACCTTACTGCTGTCACGTTATAAAATGACCGCCATGGGATAGATCTGTCCCTGTGTGATCACAACCATACCATGGTATGTGGTAGAAATGATATATTATGCAGCCTAAATAATGAGGTCACGAACACTATGTACAATGCAAAATAGTGTCTTCAACACTCTATATTTGAATAATTGCTTGAAATGGCGGTGAAAATAGCTAAGTGCAATTTTAATTTTTTTTAAAGCTAACTGACTGCATCCCTTAAACAATACATACCGTTTAATGCCGTGCATGGCGAGTGCGTGGACAAACGTTGCACTGTATAGACCCTTTACAACAGAAAAACAACAAAGCATCTTTCCACAAGATTTCTGTCGCAGCTAGTTAGGATTTGACAGCGTCGGTTACACCATACAGAAATACTGATGCTGTTCGGAACACCATATATATATAATTGCTTCGAATATAGTGGTGGTGTCCCGTACTCTATACACTAACAATGTCACGCAGGCTGTCCGTAGACAAAATTCCCACATAGAGAAAAATTTATTACGTAAACGCCATATGATACAATGGCGAACATGCAAAATGCTCAAATTTTCAATATTTAATTTTTTTCTAATTTTAACATAATGTTTTCAACGCTAAAACTGCTAAAATTACAAAATTTCCCCTTTTTAGTGTTTAGAACAAACAGTATATAAGCCAGGCCCAAAGCATGGGGAGGGCAGGACTGCGACCCCCCCCCCCCAGAGATTGTGTTAACAGCTCAGAGAAAGTAGCTGAAAAGTATCAATTCCATATTTTTAGACTGCGAAGTATCGTTTTATTTGTAGTCAACAACTATTACTTGGAAAATTGACCAGAATGTTCTTGAATTTTACTCGGTTAACTTTCAAGGCAGACATTTACTTTGATTTTTGGCTGTTGTAAAGGCTGTATACATTTTACGTGGTTGCACATTTATAAATACGAAAAAAATTTTCACCCCTTGAAATTAGCTTGCCCCCCCCGTCCACTCTGGATAAGCTATGTGCCTGATATAAGTTAATCGCATCTGAAAAAACTCTCTGCACGGCGTCGTCATTTTTATGTTCGAGCTGTACATAAGCATTAATGTCTGTTTTCAAAATCTTCGACAGTCAATTGTAAATGAAATGATGATATCTGCGCTAAAAAGAGCATAATCTGTTAGCGAGTCGCATCGTTGTGACCAAGAGTATTTCGGAATCATACAATATTGATGAGATACTGTTAACCGATTTTCAACTCTACTACAAAGCCTTATATACATAGCATAATATTGATCATTAACGTTCCAATTAGATATACAGACCTGTTAGTGCTGCTATTTTAGCGTCAACCTGAGATCAACTTCTCGTCGGACAATATACTGGAGCTCCATAATTGACCCGGGTGTCGCCGTTTCTACTCTCTGAATGCGATACCTGTACTTTTTCGCGCCACGTTATCTAACAATAAGACACCTACCTTTTTCTGCCATATTACATATTTTTAGATAAATCAGTTATAATTCAGTCATCTACCTTTTACAAATCTGTTATTGCTCTTATTTTAGCGCAAACCTGAGACGCTCAACTTCTCGTCGGTCAGTATATATACTGGAGCATCGAAGTTATCGTGGATGTCGCCTTTTCCACTCTCTGAATACGATACCTACCTTTTTCTGCCACTTTACCTATTTTTAGATAAATCAGTTATAATTCAGTCATCTACCTTTTACAAATCTGTTATTACTCTTATTTTAGCGCAAACCTGAGACGCTCTACTTCTCGTCGGGCAGTATATATGCTGGAGCATCGAAGTTATCATGGGTGTCGCCTTTTCCACTCTCTGAATACGATACCTACCTTTTTCTGCCACTTTACCTATTTTTAAATAAATCATTTGTAATTCTGTCATCTACCTTTTACAAATCTGTTATTACTCTTATTTTAGCGCAAACCTGAGACGCTCAACTTCTCGTCGGGCAGTATATATACTGGAGCATCGAAGTTATCGTGGGCGTCGCCTTGTCCACTCTGTGAGTACGATACCTACCTTTTTCTGCCACTTTACCTATTTTTAAATAAATCAGTAGTTATAATTCTGTCATCTACCATTTACAAATCTGTTATTACTCTTATTTTAGCGCAAACCTGAGACGCTCAACTTCTCGTCGGGCAGTATATATATACTGGAGCATCGAAGTTATCGTGGGTGTCGCCTTTTCCACTCCCTAAGTACGATACCTACCTTTTTCTGCCACTTTACCTATTTTTAGACCAATCACTTATATTTCAGTCATCTAAAGCTTTTACAAATCTGTTATTACTCCTATGTTAGCATCAATCTGAGATCCTCAACTTCTCATCGGGCAGTATACTGGAGCTTCAGAATTGTCGCGGGTGTCGCCGTTTCTACTCTCTGAAGGCGATACCTGTACTTTTTCGCGCCACGTTATCTAACAATAAGACACCTACCTTTTTCTGCCATATTACATATTTTTAGATAAATCAGTTATAATTCAGTCATCTACCTTTTACAAATCTGTTATTGCTCTTATTTTAGCGCAAACCTGAGACGCTCAACTTCTCGTCGGTCAGTATATATACTGGAGCATCGAAGTTATCGTGGATGTCGCCTTTTCCACTCTCTGAATACGATACCTACCTTTTTCTGCCACTTTACCTATTTTTAGATAAATCAGTTATAATTCAGTCATCTACCTTTTACAAATCTGTTATTACTCTTATTTTAGCGCAAACCTGAGACGCTCTACTTCTCGTCGGGCAGTATATATGCTGGAGCATCGAAGTTATCATGGGTGTCGCCTTTTCCACTCTCTGAATACGATACCTACCTTTTTCTGCCACTTTACCTATTTTTAAATAAATCATTTGTAATTCTGTCATCTACCTTTTACAAATCTGTTATTACTCTTATTTTAGCGCAAACCTGAGACGCTCAACTTCTCGTCGGGCAGTATATATACTGGAGCATCGAAGTTATCGTGGGTGTCGCCTTGTCCACTCTGTGAGTACGATACCTACCTTTTTCTGCCACTTTACCTATTTTTCAATAAATCAGTAGTTATAATTCTGTCATCTACCATTTACAAATCTGTTATTACTCTTATTTTAGCGCAAACCTGAGACGCTCAACTTCTCGTCGGGCAGTATATATATATACTGGAGCATCGAAGTTATCGTGGGTGTCGCCTTTTCCACTCCCTAAGTACGATACCTACCTTTTTCTGCCACTTTACCTATTTTTAGACCAATCAGTTATATTTCAGTCATCTAAAGCTTTTACAAATCTGTTATTACTCCTATGTTAGCATCAATCTGAGATCCTCAACTTCTCATCGGGCAGTATACTGGAGCTTCAGAATTGTCGCGGGTGTCGCCGTTTCTACTCTCTGAATGCGATACCTGTACTTTTTCGCGCCACGTCATCTAACAATAAGACACCTACCTTTTTCTGCCATATTACATATTTTTAGATAAATCAGTTATAATTCAGTCATCTACCTTTTACAAATCTGTTATTGCTCTTATTTTAGCGCAAACCTGAGACGCTCAACTTCTCGTCGGTCAGTATATATACTGGAGCATCGAAGTTATCATGGATGTCGCCTTTTCCACTCTCTGAATACGATACCTACCTTTTTCTGCC
>JASANE010016456.1:0-15488 GCA_030248225.1 Trileptium ribeirensis | reverse complement strand
AAAATATTAATTTTTTTTTGTTTTCCTTTCGATTTCAATTTTGTGTTTTCGTATTGGTTCTCGTCGTTCGTTGAGAAAAACTTTAAAAGGATTGAAATCAATATTTATTTGTTGCCATAGGTGTCGCATGACGTCCATAAGATTCGCTGACGCTTTTGTTGCACATTTTGTACCGTTGTCGATTTTGGACGTATACTAATTTAGACAGTGGTAAAGTGTTTGTATTTCAGTACAGCTTATTAGTTCGATTTTTAAACATTTGATTTCAGATTTTCTAGCGCTATTACAAACGGGATTCTGTCCTTGATTAACAGAACTTAAACAGTAAAAAATCGTCGTACACACTTTTGTGCCTTCTGTATTATCCCTGACCTATAGGCTGTATGCACATCAAAAATATTCATGCATTCTTCTTTCATTATTACTTATATGTCTACTTGCTTACATATCGGATGATTTTGCAATGCACTCATGCACTTACGTGATGACTTACGGAAACCTTCTACGGCTTCCATAAATAACATTAAGACAGTGGCTTGTCCTCCAAACGATATTGTACAGAAAGTAACGTAAAACTCATATTTGATATAAGTGCCCAAGTCGCGCTTAAATGTCGTATGTGTTAAATTAATCGAAATGTAAATCCATGTTTCCAACCAAAGCTAGGTATTATTTTCTGCTGTCTGAGCCGATACGTTTCAAATTTCATTCACACTAAGATTGGCCTCGAATTCCTAGTTTAGTTAAAATTATACGATCCACGTCAAAGTATTTTTGTCTATGCGCTAGAGTAACGATATGACTAAAACACTTCGCTCACACATCCATGGGATACCAGTGCTGTATTCTAAGTCTTACTTTATAACACCATGAAAGCATGACACATAAAATAAAACAATGTTATGCTGTATTTTAAGTCGAGAACCGCAACAATATCTGTGCCTGTTAAAACCTTAATGAATAGTATTCGATACTGCGCAACTTTTTCACCAACTCAATGACTCGTTTACGATAAGTTGAGTGCAGCCTGACTTAGTCTTGTCCGGCTATCAAAGTGGATTCAATGGACATTGATATAGCATGAGCTAACTATACCTGTTTTCCTTGCCGCTGTATGTAGCTGTCTGGATAATCTATCTTGTCAAGGCACTGGCTCACTATATAGGACTTATGCGGTTAATGTTTCAATGTGTACTATAGCGGTTGAAATTTAAATTTTAGCAGCTGCCGAGGCGGCAAATTCCAATTTTGGCAGTGCTACATTGTGTAATGATTCAAAGTTTAGATATGTGCAATTCTTGACAGACGCCAAGATAAGAATTTCAAATTTTGGCCCGCGTTTTAGCTATAGTCGTGGGAGACTCTATCGGACAAAATTCATAGTTAGCGCAGACTGTTCATACAAAACCTCGCGGTCACTTAAGGGTAATCTAGTTGTCCGGGATGTCTAGCAAAGCTATGTGCGAAAACGGTGTGCGCCTCATAAGACTGTCTAAGGATTCTTGCCAGGTAACCCTGAGGGGGCATTACGTTATAACGTTAGAAAAAAGAACAGCTTAGAGCAGGGGGTTCGGGGGGGCGGCAGCCCCCCGACTTAGGCTTAGGCTTAGTGTATGTGTCATATAAGAACCTTAGCTTAGGCTAAGACTAAGGCTTAGGATTAGTATATCGAGAACGGCATGGCCTGCATTTTATTTACGCCCCTCAGGGTTACTTTGGCCGAACAACTTAGAGTCATTTTGCACACAGCTTAACCTAAACGCCCTATAAATCTAGGTAATATGATTTAATCGAATATATTTTAAACGATATTTGTACCTTGGTATCGCCGCGCCGCCTGTGTGATTGTAACGTTCCAGTTTCTCACTTCGTTGAAGGAATTTTGGCTGCGAAAGAACATGAACATGCAAAACCGAATCGTCTTCTGACTGTTGATGAATCAACGAAACATCAAAAACGCTGCTAGCAAATTTCTAAATGACGTTTCTGGGGCTTCGTATAATTATCAGAAATGCTGGCAACATTGAGACAGCAGATAGAGCGTGGAAAGAAGACTTCCATGAGATTCTTCTCGTTGGTGAAGCTGTAAATAGCTTTGATACTCGAACAGGATATCAACTGATTGCATGGGATACATAGTAAAAGCGTAAGAGCTGGCATCAATTAGCGTTTAATGACTTCGGTAATAGATAAACATTTTCTCATTCAACTTCAACAAGCTATGAAACAGCAGTGATGCAAAAACGGGAAATGAAATCATGACGATTCTACATTGATATAAATGTATGATTTGCGAAAAATAAATTGTTGTTTTTTGCAGTGGCAAAACAAATTGGCACTACAAATTGTGACTCCTACGTGAAAATACATAACCAATTCTTTGGGAAATGCAAGACAGTTGGTTGTTTATGCAACATGTTTATGGTTAAGCACATGAAAGCATTGATTTTCAGTAATGCCAAAAAGAAACATTATGGTAGCAAGTAAAATTTTTCTGGTTCGAGTACTTCCAAGGTTCAATTTAATCCGCACAAGTACAAAATGCAGCACAAGTTCCAAACAACAAAAAACCAATCAAGCATCCAAGTACAAACATTAAACAAGTGGTGAACCAACTTTCCAATCAAGCTGCTATAAATGTGGTCGACCACTACATTGGGAATGCCGCAGAGAAACGATTGCAGAGTGAGCACGCAAAATACAGTTACAATTTCGCAAAGAAAGCTGATGCAAATTTTGATACTATTATTCGACAAAATCAATGTATCGGAACGATAGCTGTATATGACACGATTCAACTATTTTCAAACGGTGCACGCAGAAAAATTGAGAAAAAGGTCAATATCGATCTGGCGCGACCATGGCAGCAGCCTCAAACAAATTCAAAAATTAGCGTTAATACAAAAAGCGAAGTTTATCTCAATAAAAATGACATTCTGATTTTCCACAACTGGATGAAGTTATAATTTAACATGAACATATCTATCAATTTATCGCGCGACGCGTTTCGAAAATTTAGGTATTTCACAGTGCCAAGCATTGTATACTCAATAGCAAGGTTTTAATTTTCAAAGTTTGTTGCAGGAACTGGACCCCTAACGTAAAAAATTATGGTGCCAATTCAAAACATTTGCAACAAGACAAACCATTGACAACAGTCATGTATGTGTATGTCCTGGACTAAGCCTATGTCAAAAAATAGTTTGGGACTTCTATGCTTTATTTATAATGCAACGAATATTAAATCGTTTTGTTCAGACGAACGTGGAAAATAAATTTGTGGTGTGATATAAAGTGACAACATAAATTAGCCGAGATTTATCTCAAAAATTTTAGTGCTATGGCCCGTCGATCGGTTGAAAAACACATATATGCCCTATATCTGTGCAAATTCTCATTTTAAATGGTAACTCAGCATAGCAGTTCGTGTGCAGCCATGTACTGTTGCAATATGCTGCATAATGCAGATTTCACTGTGCTCACAGGAAATTTGTCTACGGCGGCTTGAGCAGTTTAGTGCATCAAGATGTAATTGAAATGAGATGTTTCACAGAACATTGTAAACATATTAGTGCTGTCGTACAAACCATGATAGTATTTCAGGTCACTAAGCAGTCAGGGCCTACTTGATCTTTCAATGCAACTAAATCTTTGGCTAAGTGTCGGTATCAATTACGAACGGTTTCCGATGACAGGAGGAAGAACACGTAATGAACTAAAGATCGGAACTGCTTCATTTGTCGGTTACCCTCACAATGAAGCAGCAGACGCAAAGAGGTCCGAAGCAAGACTGCATTGCTCGCGCTATATTCACTTTACCAGCAAGAGGCTGACCTTCGGGGTCGATTAGGACTAGAACAACATAAGCATTTATTGCAAGGTGATCACATTCGTGATAACTTAGAGATAATCAAAACTAAATCTCGGGTCTTTCCAACTGCTTACAAATCGATTGTAACGCACTGCATTGTCGACATTTACTCTATACTGACCGATGAATCATAACGATTACACTATTGTAGAAACGGTTCGTACCTAAATGTTCAGATTTTGCTTTCGGTTGGTGCCCGTTTGCGCAGCTATAGTTAATGATTTTTGGCATTGCTTCAGAGATTTTTTGTGTTGGTTGGTTTGGCAAATTTTGTTATACTCTTGTGTTGGGTGGTTCGTGTAATTTTGTTTCTTTGTGGTTTTCAGTTCATCAGACAACATTGGCTTGGAAAGATGTTGATGCAACGTCGAGAAGACCTTGTTACTGCAACTGCAGCACAGAATACAAGTGACGAATAGCAACAATAGGAATCCCATGCTGAAATTGATAATACTGCTGAAAAAGATGCTTAAATAAATCTATTGTTATGGTCCACTATCAAAATGAAATATGAACTATATAAAGTGCTTGAAAAACCGTATTACACTGCAGAAAATTCAGTTAGTTTTTCATGCGTTGACAAGCTATAACGGGTTTCACGATTATGCGATAAAAATGAGAAATGCAAAGACGTATTATTATGCAAGTAACGCACCAATTACACATGTCTCTGAAACTGAAATGGATGAAAACAAGGCGTGTATTGGTTAGCCGTCCAGGGCAGTAGTGGGATTTCGATTTAATGTTTATAATAAAATTTAAACGACACAACAGCGGTTTCGTATATGTGCTAATATCCGTGGATTGTTTTAGCCGGAAAGCATATGTTGAGCCGCTAGGGAAAAAGTTTTCAAAGCATGTTGTGCAAGCGTTTGGCAAAATGCAGAGCGAGCTAAAACGCTGAAAGGAGTCGTAAAGACGGATTATGGCACGAAATTCCGTGAGGATTTTCATATCTATTAAATATACACACCATAAAGCATTTCTGGGCTAATAATGCTTACAAAGCGAGCTTTGCGGAGCGATATATTAGAACGTTACGTGTAAAAATACTAAAATATGTTACATACAACAAGTCTCTCCAATATGTAGATAAACTACAAAACTTTGTGGGTTCTTCCAACACCCATCATAGAATATTACTAGGTATGACGCCTAATGAAGTATTCAATACAGATATTTAAAATTTTTTTCAAAAAATTTATGCAACCGATTCAAGTTCGCAACAAAGAGGAAGCAATCGAATTCTGGAACTGGGAGATATTGTTCGTATCGAACAACGGTCAAGCACATTTTCAAAGTCTGTTCAAGCATCATGGACTGAGGAATGCTTCGAAATTTGGAAACTGCGAAACTTCAGTTCGGTTTCGTATAAACTACAAGATATGTTTGGAACCAAATTTAATGCGGCGTTTACGTTATAAGTTGCCCGCCATGTGGAAGTTTTATCCACGTACAGCCTGCGCAAGACCGTTAACGATATAGTGTACAGAACACCAACACTGTATTCTAAGCAGTTTTATACAGCGTTTCGGATACCATCAGCATTTATGTATGGTGTCATGGACACCGCAAACTTCTGGGTAGCAGAAATGAAAGTCCTTTGGCAAGATGCCTTGCTGTTTTTTCCGTTGTAAGGGAGTTTATACAATGCAAGCTTTGTCCATGCGCTTCCTACGTAAAGCTTTAAACGGCGTGGTTTATGGGATACAATGAATTAGCGTATATATTTTCAGATTTAACTTAGCTAATTTTCCCGCCTTTTTTAAACTACTGTTTAGTTATAGGGTGTCGAGGACACCATAGTGTAATGTACACGGTGTCCACGACACCATTACTTGTACTGAATAGTATAGCCTTACGACTACCATGCACTATGGTATCGTCGTGATCACACAGTGACAAATCTTCCACATGGCGGGCGTTTTATAACGTAAACGCCGCATAATGGTGAATTAGTATTGTGAAGAATTGCAAAAAGTGATCACTTTGAGCTATAAATATTCAGTTATTTAGAGAAGTTGATCACTTTACAAGTTATCGCTCGCGAAGAATTGCAGCCAAAAAGATGAACGCGTTCGATGACATTATGGAAACAAATAATACAGGCGAGGACGAAATTATCCACGAAATACTACATTTACGAATAACAACTGCTGGGGTTGCAATTCACATTACTCTGCAGTATGGCGATATCGTGCGTCGCATCAGAATATATATGCTTGTGGAAAACGGCAAGCATTCGAATGGTAAGTGAAAAAGGCGCTTTTTAACGTCTTTTTTCGAACACTCATCTCATAGACTGCTGTCATGGAGCGACGATTTTAAGAATATACTATCGAAAATTAGGTGCCGAAGATTAATGACGATGATGATAAGAAAACTAATGTATCAAAAGATTAAACATTGCATATTATATTAGTATATAACGTGCAATAAAACAAATTTTGGCTTCATTTCAGTATGTTTTATTGTAATAACCTTTACGTCGTACTATCGAGTAATTCTTTACAGCAGAACAAGCTGTCACATTTTACAACTTACCTTGATTATCGGTCAAACTTGCAAGACAATGATTGGGAAGTTGGGTTGTGTGAAATAATTTATCCACTTACAATTTTCAAAAATAACCTACAACACGAACAAGCGTTCTTTCACTACAAACTAGGATCGTCTAAAAGCAACGATTTACATTATTGGGGCTAAGAAAGTGTTCCGAACGGTTACTGTAGAACGCCAAACGCTGTTATCGACGCTTTACGATTGCACATCCCCTCATACAAAATCAATTTAATTAACTTTTCTTACAAGCTTAAAATTTCAACATCAAGCCTACAAAACGTAACAGTTGCGTTCGAAGGTCTTGCAGCGCTAGTTTTTGGTTTCAAGCCTGGAGTACGATACGGTTTGGTGGATGGGCAAGCTTTAGTTCTATAATGCTTTAATTTGACTAACTAGCTAACGGCGCTAACTTTAATGCTGGCATTAATTGCATGTGCTTATATTCAAACATTTGCGAGTTGGCTTAGTTGGAGACACATAAGCTCCTTTTATCTGTGTTGTAGCGGTCGAACACAATAAAGCGACGACAAAACCTGCAACACATGTAACGACAGTTATTACGAACTCGTACGATAAACCTTTTTATGTGCCGGTGTTTCGACAACTGGTACGCAGTATTACAATCTATATAAATACTGACGATAACATGCCGGTACCATTTGAAAGTCGTGCTAACATTATTGTAACACTACATTTTAGGCATGTTATTTGTTTAATGTTTAATGTCTAAGTAGCTCCCAAGAGCAACTATTATAGTCACGGCAGAAAGCATCCATTTCGTCTTCCTGGGTTCAACGGACTAATCTATCAAGAAGGACACGGCGGTATGAGAACAAATTTTTTCGCACTTTAAAGGCTGCCTATACCGGTGGCACAGTCTGTTGCACCGTCCACAACTGGAGCTGTAGCAAACGGTGTTGGCCAAAGTATAGCAGACACGGTTGCCGCTAGGAGAAAAAAGAGCTACAGCGAAGTGCGAAAACTCTGAACAACACCAACAAACTGAAAGCGGCGGCATCGTGTGAAACAAAAGCAACCAAAGAAAAAGTAAAAAATAAAAGCTTTCGCCAAAAAGAACAACTCATTTGTTTCCCGAACTCTTGTAGAACAGCGGCGCCGACGATGCCGCATCATCCCATGCGGTACTGGTAAAAATTTTGCTGATCCTGCACACATTTTAGGATAATGCC
Source organism: Trileptium ribeirensis (assembly GCA_030248225.1). Classification (NCBI taxonomy): domain Eukaryota; kingdom Metazoa; phylum Nematoda; class Enoplea; order Enoplida; family Thoracostomopsidae; genus Trileptium; species Trileptium ribeirensis. The sequence continues at coordinate 7,865 of JASANE010016456.1, read as the reverse complement.
TGCTCGCAATCGAACACTAGAGTTTACCTGGTGCTCAAAAATGATCTAGACATATTTTTATCGCGCCCTAATGCGTGACTAAACTTAACACATTCCCGCCTACCATCCTTCTTTGCATTTTGCCATCTCGAATCGCAAACCATCGTTACGGAACCATTTGCCAAATTACGACCGTTTTTCGACGACACATTATTGAGCTAATAAGATCTCAAGTCGGAAAATTCAACTGTGTTCGGAATGAAATTTGCCTTGTTTCGTCTTCGTACAAAATTCGTTCGCTAACACATCAGACCTAATAAGTTTTAACTTTTCCTGTTTGTAAACCATTCACTTTGTGCTGATTTGTTGTTTCTTAACGATGTCGATTGACGTGGAGAATTCGTAGATCAAAATTTCACGAACCTTATACATATGACTAATCATTTGTGTTCGCGAACAAAAATCGTAGCGTTTGCAGTGTATTGACTTTAGTTTCTTCGCGAACAACTGAACTGTTTTTAACGAAGTTGTGTGCGCTCATATCATTGCTGCTAATCCTTCAACTAAACAATGTTCTTCTACTCAGCCGTTGTTCGCTACAAGTCGCAAAACAAATACCTGAGGCAGTGGTATACGCGTAGCCAGGGGGCCTCATCAACAATTTTTTGGTCTCTATGAATCCTATCCTCAGTGGTACAGATACAGAGCGGAATAACAATGGGGGCTCCCATAAAATAAAAACAGGAGGGTGCACCCTAAAAATGGCCCACCTCCCCCGACCCCGGAAACCCGCAGTTTTTTCTACACACACGTGCTAAAAATTGTATGTTAATTTTGTTGTTTGCCCAGGTAAATTTTTGGTTGAAAACATTCACATCCGAAATAATTTCCTAAATTCGCCCTTGTCCAGAGAAATGCCCTCCATGAGCTCAGCAAGTTGTTATAACAACTGAGGCAGGTGAAGCTGGCCGTTAACTTAAAAAATCAGCTTGCAGTTCAGTCTTGGAATCTGTATAAAAGGTGAAGTTGGCCATCCATAGCAGTTCGCGTACAACAAGTTGGTAAATTCATAATTGTTCGCGAACATTGTCCTGAGGTTTGTGTAAATTAAAATTTTACCTAACTGTATTTCCGATCACAACTGTCAGTCTTGGTTGTTAAATCTGGTGATATTGCGTAGGTTCTGGCTGTAGTGGTATGAAAGTGGGACATTACCCCGTATTGGTACAGGCGCCGTTCATTTACACATGCCGACAAAAGGCAGTAGTACTCTTCCCTTAACGTTGGAGCCCCTACCCCGCAGCGAAAAGTGGACTTCTGCCCACAAATTATACTACCGGCTGCCACAACAAAAAAGTCGTCGCCACCAGCCCGCGCCTAAAAAATTTGGGCCTGCCAGAAGGGCTAATCTACCTGGGATGGCCGCCTCCCCTCGGCGTGAAGGTCCGTCGCCGACGAGCCGTCGCAGGCACGTATGTGTGGGATACAGTAATACACAAAATGTAATTAGGTTGTCTTTAAAACTTTGTTGTAGTCCAAACGCCAAACACGAGTCGATTCCCGTGTTCTCTGCTGATGCAAATCATAAAATAGCCCAGACAAGTCTGCATTAATTTTAGTAGATATCTTATGAGCTTTTCGTAACTTTATGTATATATTGTGACAATGCCACTGATAATTTTTTCGCGCTTCCGTGAATTTAGACAATTTTTTGTATTCGATAAACTGGATGAAAATTGGTGCCTGCGCGCTAAGAATATGCAAATTTTGGTATTATTGAGCGTAGACAGCAAGTGATCTACTAGCCCCCCTATTTCTGACTGTATCTTGGTTTTAGTTATATTGATATTTTCAGCGGCAAAAGTTGCTATCATTGTCATCATTTTTATTATTTTTTCACGGTGTGAAATTAATGAACATTTTCACACAAGCAATTTACAACTTCTATAACCTGTGTGTATTAGTATTATATTAGAGCATGCGCGTTGTAGTGCCGTCACCAAGGGTGGGGCCAAGGGATACAACGCCCCCACCTTGCAAAAATTTACCTCCCTCCCGTAGGATTAAGCTGGTTGTTACTAATAGAGCAGTGGAGTTGTAGTCGCCCCAGCAGAAGCACCTTTCGCAACCCACTCCCCTGCATGTTATGGTAGCGGCGGCCCTGGCGCGTTGAAGACATGTGAGGGAGTGCGAAAGCGGAGGTATACGCCCCCTTCATGTTAGTAGCTAGTCCGTGGCTTTCGACAGCGACATCGCAATGGGGTGGCCCCTCCCCTGCACACATGTATGATTAGAGCCTGTATGCTGCTAGGGCGGGTTTGGGATGGAATGCATATTGGGATCGTGTATCCTATGGTATAGACAATTCCGTTAATGAATTGTTATCCTTGTTAGTTCAGTTAGTCGATACGCTTTGGCAGGTCCAGTTGTATAACTTAAATTATACGAACGAAGATTGGGTTCCGTCACTATTATTTTGTTGTAATGCATAAACTTGTGCTTCGGCTACGTCCGCGCTAGTGTTGGCGCAGTTTTAGGGTATATGGCAGGGCGGCTTTGCCAAGGGGGGCCAGGAGGAGCGCCTCTCCCCCCTCATCCGCTGCAAAAATGTTCGCCCCCTCTAGAAGATTAATCTGGTTGTTGGTAATCGAGTACTGCAGTGCGGAGTTGCCCCAGCAAAGGCACCTCCCCCCTTGGCATGTTACCGTAAAGATGGCCCTGATATGTTGCAATGATTGCCCCATAAAACTCTCCGCTGTGTTGTCTAAAATGTATGTGGTCTACTTTTTGTGTTGCCTAAAATCGCGTTAATTTTCCCATAATTGGGCTGAACGATTTTGTTACTCATTTTGTAACGAGTAACTTTTAGGCAACATAACAAAACTCAATGGCGCGCTTACATGTAGCACGAATTGCTTTTTGGCTGTCATTGTTTAGTGTAGGTCGTTTTCTAGCCTAAATTACACTATATTTGCACAAAGACACTGCGTTTTGTGTTCTAAAAGATACATGGACGTCGCACGGTCTGCAAAAGTGGGGAGACGGGGAGCCGACTGCGGCAAAGTCACCTAAGTGTTCAGAGTTATAAGGGGGCTACAGCAAAATCCACGGGGTCCGGACCCACCCCAACACCCCGAGTGCGACGCCCTGAAATAATATGTACGGACTTTGTAGGGTCTTTCTGTTTGGTTCATGTTTCAAGAATATGTTAGTACTCGATTAGAGGAATGCTTGCACGGCATTTCCACGTATGAGCGTTGTGTCATTATTTGATGAATGAGTCAGTACATAGTTATATCAACACTGTATAATCGAGTATATATGACAGTTCTCCGTTAGCTAATGTAAGCCCGTTTTGATGACCCCCTTTAATTTTTTGGGGTATCGGATTGACCCCCTAAGTTTTGAAAAGATTCTATCCAAACCCCCAGCCCTAAGTTTTTAGAGGGGAAGGCAGAATTAGGTTTTGTAACTTTGGGAACCTTTACTTGTGACCGTCCTCAAAATTTACGGTTGTCTGGGTGATCCCCTAAAACCTTACGGGATACATTTGTAAGGCCAAAAACGCCAGTGTTATTAAAACCAGGGTTACATGTCATAACGGAGAGGCGTCATACCCTTATGCGTTATCTACCTTTGGTTATACATATTCAAGGATTATTTCGACACAAAAGTTACGCAGACCCGGGCGAATCTAGGCATCAGAAACCGTCGGGGGACTAAGGCCGTAAAAATGTAACTAATAGTTACTGATTCATTTTTGGTCTACACCGAGCGGATCGAATCGCAAACTACTACGGAGGTGGTTGGAAACCAAAGCACCCCTTAAACACGTCCATGTACGTAACTAGAGCCACATAGCTGTGAAAGTAAGACTGATTATTGATAGCAATGGCCACCCAGTTAAAGAGGAGAACGCCAATATATTTGGGTGCTTAATATCCTATTGTCATGGTATTGTCATTATATTACCTTTCGTGTGCTTGGTGTCGTACGAAGGGTAGTAAATATCAATCGTCGTGAGAACTAAAGAAAAGGAAAACAGGGTCATGGGAATTAGAGAGACGCAATGAGATACGTGCCCCTCTCGAATTGAGGTCGGGGGCAGGCAGCCGGCGCATTGTTCTTCACCCATCGGTTTCAGTAGTTGTCTCAACATTTTTGTTAACTGGCACTGGCATCTGTAAGAAATCCAGACTGTTTCTCGGTTAACCTAGCCATGGCTTCCCGATATTCGTTTGAAGGCAAAAAAGCAAAATACTACACAATTATAAACATATATTATACAGTGCTGCCTTTCAGCTGCTACACGTCGACCATAGATGGAACCGCGTCACTGTGGGTCACATCCCCGATCCTGGGGACTGAACTAATAGCACCGGTACCCTGTGTTTTTTTTCGATTTTTTTTTAATTCCTGGTAAGCAAAGACTTTTCACTAATTAGAAATTTTTCAGGTGCTCGGTCGGTCTGATCGGGTTTCCTGGACCGAAACGCGCCAGGCATGTCATGAAACGCAAACGTCCATTTCCATTTGGTTTCCATCGAATTTCCATTTCCATACTCGCATTTATACTGAAAGCTGAAATGGAAAGCTGAACTGAAAGCGTGAAATTTACTTTATAAGTTGCTGTATTACACTTCAGTATTTTTATCATCGTTGGTAAACGGTGAGGTGTATTTCACTAACTCAGCGAATAACTCCTAGGATACGGAATTGTAGTCAAGCATCCACATCGCGGCCGCGCTAGCTAGCCAGTGTGAGAACCAGCCACGGGACTTACCTTCCGCTGCTAAATGGAAACCGCCATTGGCCAAAAAACCAAGCTAAAGGGCGTGACGTCCAGCGATGGGACAGGTTTATTTCGGGTCACATGTCTGCCGAGTCAAGAGCCTGACCGGGTCATTCTATCAAGTGCCCGACCAGGTCACCGGGTCAGATATAGTTAATCCATCTCTGTTGTGAACCCCTTGATTGAAAACGTGCCCACGTTTCTGAAGGAAAATTGCGCTTTCTGTGCTAATGTCTGTAGGCAGGGTTCTAGGGTATGGACCTAGTATGATCATGATTCATTAGGGCATAGACTGTTGCCGTTACGTTGGCCTAGAAAACTATAACCTTAATTTTCATGTGACTAGACACTGCGGTGGTGAACCCATGATTGACCTGGTTTTCTCACTACTGTTTATCGTATCACGGGAACCCCATTTCTAGCAATATGTACTTGAAATAGCAAACACACCGAAAAAGGACATAAACGTACGAAGCATCCCCCACACATCGACATAGAGTAGGCACTAACACCTATGGCGCAATTCACCTGCAGATACTGTTTTGTTTAGGACTAATAGCTACAAAACCGATTAAATCACCTTGTCGTTTGATGCATTATGTGCAAGGGGCGTAGGGAAACTGGACATGTCCCCCCACCCGGGAAAGAGTTAGACAAATATACTGATAAAAGTGAATTACCTACAGTTGTTGTAATAAATCAATTTGCAAATTAATGGTTTATTTATGCAAATTAATTGATTGCGTGTGCCATTAAAATTAATTGGTAAAAGCGTTATGTTTAAATCACGGTTAGTGCTGATGAGCTTGTAGTCACTTAGTGATCGGAGAGATAGAGTTATTCAAGTGCTGTATCATTTGATGGCCGACGAGGATAGGCAAATATTTAGGCTAATTCATTGTATCTCATAAATCGTGCCTAAACCTTGACATAGGAAGCGCATGGACACAGTTTGCATTGCATAAACACCATATAACGGGAAAAACAATAAGACATATTATCAAAGGACTTTTATCAATGCTAGCCAAAAGTTTATGGTGTCCATGACACCATACATAAATACTAATGGTGTTCGAAACTGCATGATTTTGAACCGTGTTTTTGATAACAGAGTTGTGAACTTTCATAAATGAGTGTTCCACAATCGACATTTGCATGCTACCTTCTACCATATTTTTTGTTTCTTTCTAGCCTTTACCCGCTTTTTCTATCATCGTTTTTTATCCGCTTGTTTTCTCTCATATTTTTTACCCAGATTTGGCTTGTTTACCCCATGTTTCTACCGTCTTTTTAACTATAGTTTACCCCATTTTGTTACCTGCTTTTTACCCGCTGTTTCCATCACCTTTTTACCCGCTTTTAACCTTTTTTACCATCTTTTTACACACTTTTTCGCCATGATTTTTTAAGATCTTCTTACAAGCTTTTTACATCCGTTTTTTTCCTGCTTTTCGGACCGATAAGCCCCAGTTTTCTTATGCAATTAACGTCTGTACACATAACTTTATCAAGTGGACGACTGTATTTTGGCAATTTTTCGCATGGAACCGTCGCCGTCTGATGTTCAGCAGAACAGATAACAAACTGACACCAATTCACTTTTATCACTAAACGTTTGTGATGCTATACTAAGGTTTATGTTTATTTCATTACTAGCGTAAAGGCCGACTGATTTGTACAAAAATGATGCGGGATTCACGTTATAATATCCGCGCCTTTTGAAACTCATGTATTCTTCCTTATCGTGTCAGACAGACTGGACCGAATACTGGCGTGTCAGACCCGATTCACGATTAATTGATATTTGAACGTAATATCTACTGTAGCGTTTACGCGGAAGACTGGCGATGTGCACGGTACTGCCCATATCTATTCAGTTGTAACTATTATATAAGCATATACGTCCAAGCTGGCAACTGGACAAAGAAATAGAAGGTAAATAACCACTTTTACGTCTTGGTTTCAATTTGTACAGCTAAATTGTTTGCATGTTCAAATATAGAGCTTTTATTTAGTGTGCCATATATATCTTGTATGATGCCCAGAACACTAAACAAGCTACGATAGCAAAAACACCCTTAAGAAAAAAACGAACTCGGTATACTATGTTGTGAAGATTCTCTCAGTATTGTAATGTTGTATAAGCGTAACAGACATCGTATTTTCAGTATGTTGACTACTTGGAGACTAAAGTTCCAAACATTATAACGTGGATCCTGCACAATTTGGCACTCTCGTCCCAGGTATTAAGTATTAATGTAAATTTTACTACAAAAATCATATTTATGATTTCAGAAATTATTCAATTTTCTCAGTATCTGAATTTTTCCGCTGTAAAATTAAAGCATTTATTATCTTTCGTAATTATGATTTATTTCGCAGTAATGTATCTTGCAGTTCAAAGATACATTACTGTTATAATTTGTGTTACGGTATTTACGTTGAGATGATTATATGCAAGGTTAAATGGCTTCTGAGTAACTATTTAGTTGCCATCTCTGTGAGTGTCTGCGTGTGCATATTTACAAGCTCAATTTAGTTGACATAAAAGGTTTGTTTTGTAGTCTTTAAAGAACGCTACTACCATAATAATATGATCTGGATATTAAGCCATCGATATGGTTATCTCATGAATTATTAATTTTTAATTATCCCACACACAGCCGAGTTAGGATTTTAGAGCTTTTAGAGTTTTGTAATTATTCGATTTTATCAGAATTTTAACAAATATTGGCGAGCCATTCCATGTGGTGCTCTTTAGTTTATCATGGGTTTGGTCTAAAACGTGGTCCACATAACGGAAAATAATGGACCTCTAATTCCGGGCTCTCAAGAAGTAGTTGTATCTTGACAATGATTGCGTCATCCCAACAATTCTGCCGCTCGTGGCTACCTTGTGGGTAAAAAAAATTAAAATATTTGTGGTCTGAAATGAATGTAATTGGCGTTGATTTGGGCACAAAATTTTGATTGCTGGAATGATTTTGGTAGCGATATTACTTTCACAGGCAAACAACATAAAATCACATGCAATGTAAAAAAAAATTTGAGCTAAGTCGGTTCACTTAAACGATAACAGATAAAGATGCACAGT
>JASANE010016455.1:0-22935 GCA_030248225.1 Trileptium ribeirensis | reverse complement strand
TACTCGTTGCGTATTGCTTAATATATAGTTGGCTTATGCTTTTGGAATGGAGTAAGCGGAGTTTCCTTGAATTGCGCTCAATATGCAAACAATTCTTTTTTGTTCGTCTGTGGGGCACCTAATGCTTCACCTGGCTGATGGATTTTTGCAAAAATTTTTGACTCGACGCTTAATGGAATGTAGTAGTTGTGCACCTAAGTTTCCGTTTGCGCCAGTCCAATGTTTTTTACATTGGAGATGTCGATTTCTAGTAGTATGGATATGGATATGTGTTTGATTTTGGCCTTTTGGGATCACCCAACAGATTTTAGTTTATAATTCTTCATTGAAAAAATAGCATTATTCGGAATCACCGAGAGCTCCAACTTCGCTGATATGCTTTTTTCATCTGTCGATATTGAACTGAGTTCAAGTTTAATAAATACACCGAATTTTCAAAATTTTGACTTAGTAAGCTTCTTGCTTGTTGGGTGCGAAGCAGCGTCCAGGCGGCCACAGTCACTTTTCTACAAACAAGAGGCCATCGTAACTCGGTCTCCAATTTTCCGGTAGCACCCCCGCTTTTGAGAGGCGTACTGTGCCCACTGAGCTAAGGGATTATAATACATAATAGGGTTATTATGCAGCTAAGTACGTTGATTTCTTTGTTTTAACCCTACAATGGGGTGTATTGGGGTCATTTCACGAAACCATATGCGTTTGAAACACCATTTTTGAAGCCAAAATGAAACCTTTTTCGTATGTCAGTGTCTAGACCCTTCCGACATAAAAACCCTGAATTTTTCGAATATCGATGTCTCTATGCAAAACGAGCTACCTGAAACCTGCTACAGGGGCCGCAAAGGGTACCCCTGGGGGTAAAATTTTAATCCGAAATAAGTCATTATTCTGTAGGGTAAAGCAGTGACACTTGAACTATGGTCTGTTTGTATGCAAGTCGGACCAAAATGGTCACGGTCAAGCCATTTGGAGGACTTGCGACCTAAAATTGGTGCAGCTAGTTCCCTTTTATGGTTAAAAATCGACCAATTTAGAACAAACCTGTCGCAGAAATTTTTCTAGCGCAACGGAAAAAGCATCTACAGATACCATTTTATGTTCACAACCCAGCCATGAGTGGGGGATGTCCGACAAAAATTTCAGGCAGATCCTTAGGCCTTGTAAAAATTGGCACCCCGATATGTGTTAGTCGTGGGGGCCACACCTGAGGTCGGGGGGAGGGGGGCTACACCTTCCTATAACATACATTGCGTGAAACTTTGGCTACTTTTAGAGATTCTAGATTTATTTCAACACGCTGCTGCTCTGAAACAAAACACAATTGATCTATGATTAGCTTACATTTAGGTGATGATACCAAGGTCAATGCAAAGAATAGATGTGGGGGCAGGCAGAAGGGTTCCCTAGCTGCCCAGTTAGCAAGAGTGTCCCATATCATGGTGCAATGATGATGAACTTTTATACTATTATGATTCTTGCGACCTTCGATTTCTTTTATCATACATGCGATCGGGGGGGGGCTACATTTTCATTAAAAATTTTTAATACATGGGTCGATTCTAGTGGGGCGTTACTATGTTTCTATCCGGTCTGTTGTAAAACTATGCAAAATGTGGCTTTTTTAAATTTAATTTTCGGTAGGTCGGGGGGGGGGGGCTACATTGTGCATACCCCATTGTTGGCACTGTATGACCTTCGACCTCATAATCAAACAACACTTGGACAGACGCTGATATTCTTTTTTTCAATAACACCTGTACTGATTACGATTGGTTTTATACAGCATTTTTGGCGCTAGTGCAGTTTAACGTTATTTACCAGGGTATGCAGGCTGCCAGATTTGACCTTGGTCGTGAGGGGCTACATGTCACGAAAAAAATTTTCGGAAGCTTGACGTCAGCTTCAGTGTCGATGCTTACTCCCAAGTTTTTCCTGAAAAATTAGTAAATACCAAAGGATCACAGTGAAATGAAAAACACACATAATATTATATATCACGTGCTGGCGATACGGCGAACGTTTATAGTGGGACATGTGTTTTTGGCTTCATTTGGCCAACCCGGGTTGAGGGCCTCTGGCTCCTGATGTGTTAGGGGTACAGAGGTCCACCATACCTCAGTATGACCGTCGGACATGCTATTACCACATCTCACAGCGACATTAAATTTCCTTCTAAAAGACTGGTGCTATGGGCCAAAATGTGCCGATGTAGCCCCCTCGACTAATTACATGGTTTCGTGAAATGCCCCATTGATAAGTCTTAGTTGTTGCATTAGACGAAATAGATGCTGCTAACACTATGCATTTCCTAAGGTGGTGCATTGAAGTTAAGATTCAAGTGCCCCAAGATTGTATAAAACCATTTGTTTCAATGCCGTACAACAAAATTGTAATATGAAGTACAGTATAACACCAATTATTAACTTCTGCTCCATCGAAAGTTGCTGCTGGGAAAATATAATTTTACTTTACAATTTTATAGTTAGTTTTTGTTCGCTCAGTGCTGGCTCGGTGATAAAACAGCATCATTTGTGACGAGTACTGCATAATGTTGTATGTATAATGTTTTAGGTCGTATCCGATTATCGAGGATTCCGTTCGTATGCACTACAGTCCTTCCGGCGTTCCAACGGGCGACTGTTTGTTGGCCGTCGCGAATCCAGCAGAAGCCCGTCGTGCTGTCCTTAGCTTGTGTGGACGCGTTGTTGGCGGATCTGCGATTGTTATTTATGCCGTGCCGCTTTGAATGATAATGCCGATGGTTGTGAATGACATTTGACTTTATTATCGGTTGTATCCGTACCAGGACCGCTCAAATGAGCGAAATGACGATAAAGTGTTGATTTTCTTTTTGTACAGTGAAGAACCTGTTTTTGTATAAGACGTTTTAATCCAAAGCAGAAGATTATTCATATATATAAGCTTCGCAGTGACAGTTGTAGGTTATGACGTACGTTGTTCGTGTCCATGTGGTGTTATGTGACTTGGCGTGTTGTTTGGTCTACTCGCCACAGTTGATTGTCGCCTTACGAGCGAGCAGTTGTCAGTTGTGGCGAGCCCTGCATCTTGGATATTGTGTGCTAATATTATTATTTTCATGAGCGTTCGCTAAATGGGAATAACCAGCCTCGTTGTTGACTTAGCTATGACACTCGCAAATTGTATTTGAATTGTAATCGTACTTCTAACGGTCCCACGACTCTGTTCGGGCGAATGTTTAGATTTTCCGTTTTTAGTGCACACCACGGGCGTATACTCCATAATTCCAACTTGGAATTGTAATTTCAACCAAGCAATGAGGTTCTAGCATTTTTCAAACCGTAATATCGATATCTAGTTCTAGTATGTAATCCCTCAATCAAATTTATCAAGGCAGCAGTTCTGTATGTTTCATAGATATTCATGCCGAGAATTTGTTCCACATTTCATATTACAGCCATAGCTAGGTGGAACCATCATTTTTCAAAATTTCCTTCCTCGGAAATGAATTGTAATAATCCACATTATTTTCTACCTTGGAATCGAAAATATGAAACACGTGGAACGTTTTTCGAACACTAGAAGTTCTTCTACGCAGCATGACAATTTTGGTATATTGTGTTACCATTCAACAGTCCTTAAACTCGGGTTAAATTGGTTGCCGTAACATAAAATATAGCAAATATTTACTCTGTGTTGGATAACAAAACATATTAATTCACGGCGGACAAAAACATAGGCACGGGAATGATTTTGGACTATGGCGTGGCGAGCTGTGTTTTACCCATACCTTATTAGTAAACAGGCTAATATATATAAGACTACGTAAAAATTTGAAGTTAATTTGTACATTACGCAACGACAGCTACCAATTTTTAGGTAAAAAGTTGTTATTTTGCCCTAAATCTATTGCACAAAGTTAGGCAATAGGTTCTGTGTTATCCGTTAGTCGAGCGTTGCAGTGAGCTAACTTGGTTGCAGAATTCTCTTTGATAACTGGTTTATTTGAAAACGTGAGGCGAATTCAGTGGGTTGGAAACGGCTTTCGCCCCCCGCTCCCACAAAATCCCATTGGGGTGACGGCCCGTCTACACCTGTTGTTCCTACGCCTCTGACAAAAATGGTAAGCATAACTGAGTTCTGGCAACACCGGTATACTACTGTGTTTGTATCGTTAGGCGAGAAAGTCTTGTTTTATAGGTGTAAGTTACACTAGTGCAGACAATAAATAGGTTTGGGTGACTTTTTGAGGCCGGATGTATATCCTTGGGGAAAGGAACAGCTTAGTGTGGATGTCTGCGGCGGGGGGGGGGCGACAGCGCCTAGACTACAACTTAGTATATGGCTCATACAAAGACCTTAGAGTATTACTTTTCCAACATATTTAGAATATTCTTTACAACATTGGTACATATTTAATATTCCCAAACATTTGAGGCCAAGTTTCCAAACTTTTTGTGTCAGAGTTAGAAATTACTGCAAATCATTTCCCCAAATTTTTCAAATAACTAGGGAAATTGTTGCTTTCTACCGAATTTCACGATTTTTATAACTTGCAACAATTCCTATACGTCATCTTGTAGTAATAATTGTGTTCCTGAAAATTCAGACTCAAAGTTTAATGTGAGCTATTACCGTTTATTAGTAATTCCCAACTGTCGTTGGCCTTTCCGGCGCTAAAGTTGGGTCGATAGGCAGTCTTTTATCAAATCTACAGCTTTATAGGAAGGAAGAATAAAGTAAAACTATTATGCTAATTTGGAAGTAAATATAGAGGCCCCTAGTTGTGTCTTTACTACTTTTGGCTATGTCCAAGCTAAATGTACGACGCTGTCGCTACAAACGAATTTCGATCGTTCGTTTATAAATTTTTATCTTGTGGTAGTTATTTGGCGTTCCAAGCTAAATGTACGACGCTGTCGCTACAAACGAATTTCGATCGTTCGTTTATAAATTTTTATCTTGTGGTAGTTATTTGGCATTTTATTACATAGCTATGCTTCATGGTTTGAAGCTGAATCTTGTTGGCATTGTTTTAGATTTAATATAGGTAGTTAGGAATTCGCCAACCGGCACGCTCTGGATATAATTTTTCATATAAAATAAAAAAAAACTGTGTGGATATGATTTTGAGTGTCTTATCAAAATTCTTGCATCAAAAGCTCAAATTAGATACCTACGCTGATTGATATTGCATCCATCTGCATAGCAATTCCTACTTGCTGTGCTGGGTATTCCGCAAGACGCAGGAATGGGTGCGCGTTATATAACGGCAATGCATTGTCCGCATTTTGCGTAAAGCCGTGGTGGATTGGTTATCTTAGCTGTGCTTTACACCTATTGCAGTGGGAAAGGCACGTTAAAAATATTTGGTTATGTCTATGAAATTACAATATCCAGTATTTTTAAACAGAATATCACTAGTGTGTAGCCGACCTTAACATTGTGGTTAAAGTATATTTTTGGTAATCCTTTCTATTTGTATTCGTGTGGTAATATATTTTTACTGTTAGGAAAAAGTTGTTTTGTTTCATATTTGGAGCTGATTAAGATTATATATGTTTGTGTATGTTATATATATTATATATGTTATTATTATGTGTGTATTTCTATCATGGCCAATTTAGCTTTTGCAGGGGCCTGAGTTAAATGCATGCTATGCCGTTTGCCATATATTTACAAAGCAATGACTAGCATAAGCTTGAAGGCTTAGATTAGACATAAGAATGAAATGGCCAGTTCCACTCAATGAACTCCCACAACTGAACTGAATGTTTTGCCCAGTAAAGGTCACATGAACCTCTGTCCAGAGGATGTAAAAAAATTAATTGCAATAAATTGATCGGTCATGATTTCCTAATTGTTTAATTCGATTGTTTGGAACCCAATTTATTGAACTATTTGCTTTGCTGCAAAACTGTACAGAGAAGCTTATTGTGCAAAATTATGGTAAGTTCTGTAATTTTTTTTAATGAGGATTGCCCATATTCGCAGCTAATTGACCTACCTGCGAGCAAATTTATTACTCTCATTCTATTCCTGCCCACAACTTACAATATTGTAAAAACGGAATAGGCTACCCACAGGTAGGCTATTTTACCTGAGAGTGTTAATTCTAAATTAATACCTGCGAGTAATTTAAAATTACCTGCACGTAAATTTATAATCACCTTTTAAACTGCCCGCAGGTAGTTTTTACCTCAGATTTAATTTATCAGCTGTATGCTACCTGCAGCTAATGTTTGAAATAGTCTTTTAACAGGACCAAAATTTTGTTCGGTGGATTATGAGCAATTTCTGTTTTTCTCATGTTCTACTTTTAATGGGCAAACTGTGTTCGTTGGTTTGTGTGTAATTGGGAAAACGGAAAGTTGGGACATAGGAAACACGGGAAGTCGAGAATTTACTGTTTTCCCAATTTTCAGTTTTTGTACTAAGGCGAGTTGTGGCCCTAAGGGATCCCAGCTGCACCACCTTATATTTCATTTTGGTGCCCGGTCAACCCCTGCTTCCACGACTCCCCGGTGAACTGCAGGTTGACCTAAGGGAATTGCTTAACTTAGCGAGCTGTCGGCGGGTTTACAGGGTGTTCGGTCTGACCCCTATAATGGAAAGCTAACCCGCCTTTCCATCATTTTAGTCAGAGTCTTCAGGAACTGGGAGTTCCGCCGTCTCGAACCTAGGTACGTGAACCCGGTTGATTAGCCCAAGGCAAGGTCTCGGTTTGCTAATTGTCACTTGAGGAGATTCCTGGGGACTGATCCCAGGACTCCTCCCTTGGCTTTACCTGGGTACGTTTCATGGGAGCAAGGGGAGTGGACGTTGTACCTACTAGTTTCAAAGTTCCACTTTCAGCCACGGCGAGTCCTATATGGAATTTTGACTAATTACCAAGCTAGTATTTTATTTGGTTTCGAGCTCCTAGTGCCGGCCGAATTTTGCCAAGTGTTCGATTTAAACTGTAGCGATAAAACAACATATCGCTTATGATTAAAACATACGCTTTACGCTTTATTCACTCAGGCACCCAAAACATATGGCGTTATGCATATTTGGTAAAATGAAGTAATTCAAACAAATAGTACCACGCAGGACATGATGGGATGAGGGTGGTTCTAACGAAACGGGAAGTTAATGGTGCGTCTCCCAAAGACAGGACGACGTTGCTTGCCTCCGGATGATTCTAGATCTATGCCTTTGACATGAAGATAAATCGTACTGACGAGGACCCTACCATCTCTACACGGTGTGGAAGTCCGCGTCTAATAATTTTGCTTCAGCTTGGAGAAACGGTTTGTTGATAGAACTCCTCAGGGTAATAGCTCGACTAAGGGGTGCGGTCTCGAATGATTTTGTTTGAATTTCAGACCAGATTAATAAATCGTAGTCGGCTCACACTCGTGCTGCCTTTTGATGCACTGCCTCTTTCGCCCGCTGGTCCTTGGTCGATTGCAGTACCTTGGCCTGGAGTTATCGCGCTCCCATTGTTTAAACAAGCATTTTGTTTTGAGAGCCTAAGGCTATAATCTTGAACCTTCGGGGATGCATCGAAAATTCTCTATTTTGTTGAAGCTAGGATGAAACAGGATGACATAACGCACGTGGGGTTATGATACGTCACTCCAATCCGAGTGTCCGTCTCCACCCGACGCGGGTTATTAATTGTTAAATCTTGGCAAACCACTTCACCGTGTCAACACGGTATGCAGACTGTTTGAATTGAAAGGTTGTTGGATCTTAGTTAGAAAACTGCTCAGGGCATTAGCTCGAATTTCGGCGGTTCAGTCAGGGGTCCCTAGTTGATAGTCTCTGTGAAATTTAGCGGTGTCCTGGCCTGCAAATGGCCACGTCCGTTTTAATTCCCGTGCTTCCTCCACTATTAATTAACACGCCTCACATTTGAATGACCTGGAGCCACTCGCGTCCTACTGAAATACGACGCGAAACGGATTTTGTTGCAAACTTAAAGCACATGCGTCAGTCTCTAATACAAGACGAAAAAGGGCGAGCAGGCGTGGAGAAATCTGAGTTCCGGTGGTGTCCGAACGTGCCCACCGAGACCGCGGAGGCCCTTAACTATTTTCATTAAAATGGACGAAGTTTCCCGCCGTGTCTAGACTGCGTGGTGAACTGGTTTCAAATTGGATGATCAACCACGAAACGAACGAAAGTCTCAGGGAATAATACTCCGAATGTAAACGGAAATTGGTTGACTAGATTTCGTTTGTGCTTAACTACTAACATGTGTACGCGGCTGCCTCCAGGTAATCCTAAGTTGTTTGTCGCCTTACCCCTCCGGTGTCCCTGTGACTTCCCGTGTGTACTCCTTATTCCCGATTCCTATTCACATCACTATAATAATAAAACTCTCTACCCATCGAGTCCAGAAGTGAAAATTGCGACCCCATGTGTGGGGGAGCCAGTCGAGAACAAAAACTCTGCGATCAATCTTTAGCACGCAATTTTCTCACTTTTGTCAGGGCTTGCGCTTACGCGTGCGCGGAGCATCCGTCGGACGCGCCAGTGCCTGCAAGGGCAGCCCTTGCCAGCGAAATGTTGAAACCAAAAGTGCACCAGCAGGGACTCTGCACTGCGTCTACGCAGTGAGATGCACTGCTGGGAAAATTTGGAAACGACAAAGAGACGAAAACTAAGAAGAAAAGCAAGGAAAAGTTGCCAAAATTGAAGGAATAAAAGTGGCAACAACCGCCGAAGCAGAAACCGCCATGCTCATGGCGTCAAGTCTCAACTGGTCCCCACGCTGCGTCGAGCCTTTCCTTTTTATACTCTGGTCTCTACCCCTTTCGGTTTCTCGGGCCCTTATGCCTCAGATATTTTCCAAATGTTAAATTTTCAAAATTATGCGTCTATATATTTCGAGCGCTCGTCGGCCTGTGCCCATACGTATATGCTACAAAGCGAAACAAAATATACATTAAAACACTAATCAAATTTAAACAACGGCCCACGCACAGCTAGCTGCTGGTCTGTGCTATAATGATAACAGCCAGAGGCGGCAATTATAAGAGAAACTGTCTACAGGGCACAACAGCGATTTAAAAGGAAAACAACCTAAACCTCGCTTTGGTAGGCGAGAGGCTTTTTCAAATAGAAAAATATACGAGCGCTCAGGGCGCTAGAATTAAATGAGAGTTTTAGTACCTTTTTCTTGATACCGACTTAACGAAAAATGATAGGCGGCCGGCGGGATCAGGTCCATGCTCTGGCTGGTCGCCTACTGATGAAAATGGAATTTTAAACATAAGACAAATAGGTGGCCTGTAAGAGGCCATTTTGTGGGCAAAAGATGGAAATTTTTGGGTTATTGGGTGTTCTGTGCATGTCGATGGGGTTAGGCGGCTCTGATTTTCAACGAAATAGCTAGTGTTAGATACCATGGGGTGTAGAGCTCAAAAACCTGGGAAGTTTTGGTTAATTTGGTTGAGATTTGAGACTTTAAAGTTAGAGTGTTTAAACGCCTAGTGAAGGATCCATAAGTATTCACGGGTGAGGGTAAGTTAACCGGAATGCATAATTTTGAAACCTTAAGGGATCCTATTAACAATGTGGTAACCCTACCTTACATTAATTGCCAGAAAAATATAATATTTGGGCTTTTAAAACACCCCTTTTAAAATGACGTTCCGTTGAATTTGGTTAATTTTAATTCGCCTCTCAACTAGATTCCGCTTAAGTTCTGAATTTAGTTATACTATAGCTGCATGCCAGGATAGGTCTTCGAGATGTGGATTTCAACGAAAATTCCCAGTTTTTGAAACGCCTAGTGAAGGATCCATAAGTATTCACGGGTGAGGGTAAGTTAACCGGAATGCATAATTTTGAAACCTTAAGGGATCCTATTAACAATGTGGTAACCCTACCTTACATTAATTGCCAGAAAAATATAATATTTGGGCTTTTAAAACACCCCTTTTAAAATGACGTTCCGTTGAATTTGGTTAATTTTAATTCGCCTCTCAACTAGATTCCGCTTAAGTTCTGAATTTAGTTATACCATAGCTGCATGCCAGGATAGGTCTTCGAGATGTGGATTTCAACGAAAATTCCCAGTTTTTTTACGTTTTTATGATAGTTCCATATAATGTCCCGACCCATCCTGACATGCAGTCCAGCAATAGCAAACACACACACACACGTAACTGAATGAAGTACACTACATAAGACGTATTGCTAAACTTTGGGTAGATTTCACACCTTCCCCGTTAGGGCTTTACCCGTCCGAAGTATACCCCCACATCCAATCTATAGTCTTATAGTAGCTCTACGACACTAACAACTTAGTACCACGAAATCCCTTTTACCCTCGGAGATAGCTCAACACCAACGGTGTATGAAAATGCCCCTATTTTTACCTGTCATTTTTAGTACAACTTTAGGCCCTCATGGCCGACTCAATTGTGGATGGAGAAATGTCCCTCCTAGTTTTCAGGTTGGAGAACATACTAGCTCAACAACGTGCTTATTAATTTCGGCTCCTTTAGAGGGTTCGTCGAAATATTTAACACACAATGTTAGCACAGAAATAGCTTGCCCTTCTTAGGAATTACACAGAAGTTGGCTTCTTCTCACCATAGTTCCCTATAAGGAAACTGAAGATGCCCCTGCGCATTCTGCCCTGTTAGGCGACTAGCCCGGGATATCTCCCAGGCTAACAAAAAGTAGTGTTGATGATTTGAAAGCCTGTTCAAACGTATCACTCACCCCCCAAGCCTTTAACAATTGAATACCTTATAAAATATCAACGTCACGCTAGCCCGCATTTCCATAGCTTCATGAAACAGCTACCGACCATTAACGTACTCCACGTGGACTGGCCTGGGTATCTCCACAGGCCATTCAAAAACACACGGAGAAAAGTAAACGTATACTACCTTAAAGAGTAATGACCTCCGTTGTAAGTTATATCCCCACTAAATATCCGCCCCACCGGAGTTACTGGTTCTCAGGACAGTGGTCACGATCACCAGAATAGGTCCCGTAAGTACGAAGATACTTCCATAGGAGTAGGATAATTACTTGACCGAGGGAGTGTTCCGGTCACACAAAAATAAAAGGTTAATAAAGCAACCCTTTGAGAAAATAAAGCACCCTTTAGGCCTAGGAATTCTTTATTAGTAAGACTAGGTCATTTACGAATTTAGTCTTAACCTTACTTGGGTTATGCACTGTACACTGCTTGAATGGAAGACAATTACTCGCATCAGAAATAGGATCAGTTAAGGACGATTGTTGTTTTCACCCCGAAACTGCATGGCCCTCAATCGTTAGTGCGTTATGTCCATCGGTTCGATAGCTGGAAAGACGGACGTTGCACCAAGCACATGGTCCGTTCAGAAAACAAAAGTAATTCAATGCCTCATACCTGATCATGCGATGGAAGCTTCCATATTTCTCTTTAACTGACCCTAGTAAATATCAAGTCGGTTAGCCCGACCTCGAACCCAAAATCATGCCCCATCTAAAACTTACTCAAGATCCCGCCCGAATAGAAAAAGGGGAGATGGCACCAGCCTCTCACCCGAGCTTCGAAAGCTCAGAACTGTCTAGGAGCGAGTGTCGCTCCGAGTAAATGAACGCACCACGATGCGAGCACGCGAGTGTCGCGATAGGCTCTTAGTGTACCGTGGTACAAACCGATCGACACGGCCCCGAGATACCAGGGTATCCTCGAGGATTTATCCCAGAATCGCGGGACTGAAGTATCAGATTGGCCACGGTTGATCCATCGACGTCCACATTCAGCCAATCCCGACCAACCTTTAAAGATCGCCCGACCCGATAACCCCGAGGCATCTTCGCCCTTATTACCGGTTACCTGTAAGTAGTGACGTCGACTATATACGTAACCGTTTTAAAGTCGATAACCAACAGGATGGTCGAGTGGTTAAGACATATATACTTCGCAGAAATTTTAGCTTGGTGATGTAGGATCGAAGCTCAGCTGGGAAATGACCGAGTTCCTGTAGGCCTTTTTGGGTAATCATCGCCTGGTATCTCTAAGCAATGAAAAACTTTTGACCCCAACGGCCACCCCTTAATTTCAGGACTCCGAACGAAGAGAACGCTAGCGACACCTAAGGTTTTAACCTTGACCAAATGACAAACGATCAAATTCCCCTAGGATGTTACTTAATTTAGGATAGTGGTCCAATTTTCTTTTGAAACTCATAGGCCTTGGACGTTGCCCCGACCGCTCTAAAAATGGTTACACGATCCGGAATAATTAGCGAAAGCGAATGTGGACACTCGGAAGCGACTGAAGGCTGAGAGATGTCCGATCGCTTAATGCTTAGACTAAATATTAAACTCCAGGGAACTCCCCAGTAAGAGTAAGGATCACGTTCATCTTAACCTTTCGGGGTCGAAGCCATGCCCTGACCGTCCACAAATTGCAAAACGATCCGATACCGAATACGGTAGTGAGTGATCCTGATTAGTGCCGAACTCTGAAGAGAGTCCTAAAGTTAATATAAAACTGAAAATCTCAGCTTGACGGGATGGCATATAGTACTGCCCCATGGTCATTTTTGCACCTCTACGCGTGTACGTTGTTTTGCTCATTATGGAGCGAGGTCGACCTCAGACTCTTCATGTCCAAATTCACATTTAGACTAAAACCAGGCAAATGTGGACCAAAGTGTTAGACGTACTTGTCGCCAGGAGCGAAGTTACCAGCGGACCTGTTATGTCGGGCTGCACAGTTCCTACAGTAGTGAGTTCATGTCCACTGGAAGGTACGGAGTGTGGAATGGTGCAGCCTCTGCCGCTTTGGTTGTTGCAATGCTCTATGGTCACGCTCCAGGGAACGTATTCACCAATGTGCCGGCTTGCACCGTTGCAGACTCCGTGGCTTGCCTTACAGGTCGTGCCCCAAGGCACTTATAGATCAAATACACCGTTCAGACATACGATTTGTCAAACACACTAAGACACTAACACACTAAGATAAGAACTATAACCCTTGCTTCTTAATTGCATTTGAAAAAGGGTGTACCCAACCCCATCCACCGTATTAGTTATGCAGCCGCCCGACAACCAAGGGATCCACTAGGGAACTATAGTCCATGCAGCATGGTCGAGCATTGAAAAAACTTTCCGTGTTAAATTCATTAGGAAAATTAACCTTCGGGCCAAGAATCTTTATAATCTGTAATGTATTACCCTAGTTGTACCAAACATGATTTTCTACTATTGTTTTCATGCATGCTGTTTATGTCATTGTCGTTGTCCATTATTTTTGGCATGCACTTTGTCCGTCCTACATCGCTGAATTCAGAGCGAGCAGTAGTCCCCGCAATTTCCCTCTGTCCTTGGACCTCAACTCAGGCAACGCTCAAAGGGTATTTAAATTGGGAAGCTCGATAGGGCCCTTTTTTCTTCTCGGCCCAACAGCTGACGAGCCACGTAGTGAAAAAACGAAAACAACCCAAGGTGAACGCCATTTCTGTTTGCACAACTCGATTATTACGATGTGATCAGTTTTGGTATTATCCGATATTTTCTTGTAATAACCCTATAATTGTAGTCGTCGCTGTACTATATCTCATACTTTAATCGTGTAAATCTTTTGCAATAAACTAAAGAGAAAATCAACCTCAGTATGTCTAGTGTTCGTTTTCTGGTAGCGGTTTTGTGTTTAAACGTTTCGTCCATACCATCGACCAACATCCAGCGCCGAGGCCTGCAGAGATCAAGCTCGACGTGTGCCGTTCGTCACCTAGACTAACTCAAAGAAACAAAGGTAAACAAGGAAAGAAGCGAGAACAAGGTCCACCAAAATTGTAAAACTTATCACGCTCGCATAAAACCATCGCTACCAATCGATCCAAAATTTACTCAATCAAATTACGTTAGCGTCATTAAGTGGTCGACTACCGAATCACGACCAAATTATCATTTAAGGCCACGAATTCGACTATAAACCTTCAGGGTACTGTCGGAGCCCTGTGGGGGCCACATTGGTCTGACCGTTCCGCTGAGCGAACTCTGGCCCTAAGTGACGAAAACGGAAACAAATTTTACCTAGGTATGCGTCACGACTTAATTCATTTCACATTTACTGTGTTCATACCAACTTAAGCGAGAAATCCAAACAACTTCCGAGTGAGATCAAAATAGGTAATATCGGCATGACACTATGGCCTGTGAGCAGGTGTCAGTGTCAGCCTCCCTGGGGGACCTCAGTAATCATACCATAAACTGGACACGTGCGCAACCAAGCGGGCGGGGTTGAACGCACCCCGTGAAGCGCACCTGTGCCCTGCTAAGCTCCATAACTTCATAACTTCTTGGGTCTGACCAAGAGAAACCGCTAAATTTGCAAAACAGCGAGTTTTTGGTCCACCCTCGAGGTTATGATAGCCGGGGTCGTATTTGCATGGCGTTAGGAAGCTGCGCCATGCCGCTGCGTCCCGTTATTACACAGAAACTGTATCACTTTAAAAAAACTACTACAGAAACTGGGTCAGTTTTAGAAAAACTGCTATAGAAACTGTGTCACTTTTAGAAAATCTGCTACAGAAACTATGTCACTTTAAGAAAAACTATTACAGAAAGTATACGCCTTTCTGAAAAAGTGCTCAGAGGATGTCAAATTTGGAACCGGCCGACCGACCGACGAGTTAAATTTTATTAGCAGCTTCTTAGGTGTTGCTCGAAAATTAGTGCGATTTTCATATTAAGGTTTTATGACCGTACACAGTAATTGCGAAAGTGTGGAACCCCAAAGTTGGCGATGCTATAGCCAGACTGTACTATAAATCCAGTGTTGGGCGAAAGCCATCTTTGACGTCTATTATTGAAAGTTGACGGACCTTAAATTTTTTAGGTATATTAAATACCTAAGTGTATACAGGATTTACCTTTTCTGCAAAATGTGGCGTATGTTCACAGTTTAATAAAAATGCACTGGTTGATATATGCGATTTTTAGTAAAATTCCGTGAACAAAAAACAACAAAACAAATTCAACAATTAAATCAAAAACGCTGAAACTGTCAATTTAGTACCTAAATTTTAGTCTCAAGTGATTGTATTAGTATAAAACAGGTGTTTTTCCTAAAATAAACTAGATTTGATCTGCTATATGTGTTGGTGTATTTGATATTCGTGATAGTAGCAGAAAAACAATTAAAGGTTGTACTTGCAAGCGTTTTTGCTTAAAAGCATAGTATCTCGTAAAAATGCATAGTGAAATTTAAACATGCACAAAAATTCGCACAGCCGAGAATCGAGCCGGAATAATTTTCATAACACCGCAGAATTGAATCACAGTAGTGAGGTATACATGGAATTATTAATTTTCAGCTATATTTAGATAACTCGTTAAATGTAGAACTTCGAATGATAAAATATGAATGATATAGAGCAGATATTTTGTTCAAAGCTCGGTTATATTTTCCAAAATATGCCACCACAGATATTAACCGTGTTTCAATATGTACCGTTTTAAAAGAAATGATATCTATAATTCTAATGCCCGAAACACACATTGTGTGTAAGATGGCTACTCTTAAATTTAGATTGCTTTTTAATTTCAATGAAATTAGCACTGCAGTGCAGTGGTGATAGCGATATATGTGCAATATATTCAAAATGTAAACGACGTTAAACAGTGAGTTAAACTGCAAAATTTTATGAAACTACACTTGACGTAGTGTTATGCATGTTTGCCGCATAGTGCGTGCAAAAACTGGGCAGTTTTGTCTGTAACAGCCGTTTGCAAGAAACTAAAATCTCTAATGGATGGTGATATGATATTCTGATTTCGTACAAACAGCTGCTAGAGACTTTCATCTTTAATGACTCTTTGTTATAGGTTAAAATCTCTAACAGATAGCTGTACGAAACTTTTGTCTTTTACAGATATTCGATAAAGACTAGAATCTCTAATAGCTATCCGTTAGAGACTAAAAAGTCTTGCAAAAAGGCATAACAAATTTTTGTAACCAGCTTTAACCGGAACAAAATAATGTTTAATCCTTTTCTGCGTGTATTTTTCAGCACTGTTGAGAAAACTTTCAGCGCAGCGTCGGGTTGAACCTAGATCATTTTGGCGAGAGCCTTGTACGTTAGCCACTGATCTATTTAGGAGCTGTTGCTCTGTTTCTTTAGAACTCGCAAAGTGAGCAAACAAACACCCGCCTCACGTCAAACTCAGCTAACGCATATCGTCGCAACATACGCTGTTGCAAACATCTGACTCAAAGAGGGAACGTGTTAGATAAGTGATAGTCTTAATTTTGTTTAAAGTCTAGAGCAGCAATGATACAAAACCATAACTTCAAACAAATGACAAATTCAAATCGGTTTTTGTATAACAAAAGACGATGAATAATTTCATAAAAAATGCCGACACATTATTAAATAAATATGTTATCGTTATAACCCAGAGAAAAATAAATTTTGCCAGCCAACCAAATTAAAAAAACATTTTGCTCGGTATACAGTTCAAACACTATGGAACTATAACCCTGTTGCTTGAAAAGAGTCGCAATTTTCAACTTGTCTAAGCGGCATATTTTTAAACAGCAAAGATTTATTAGCTTCACAATCATCATTGAGCGAAGATTGATTTTTATCCATAAAAGATTTATAGTTTCAGATTAATTATCGATTTAGTATATATTGGTTTTACCGAAAGCAATATCTTCATAAATACATATAAAACGTAACGCAAATAACGATATGAAATCAATATATACTTACCACAAAGTATATAAATAAACTTAAATTCACGGAGCTATCCTCAATTTCAGGTTTTGAAAAATACTAACATAACTCGTACATTTATAAACAGAACAAATAATAGTGTTAGGAAAAACAATTCCATCGATCAGTTTTGGTCCGCCCTAATATTAATACAAAAATCAACAACTAGCTGTTTACGGAAACCCCACAGATTAACGAACTAGTGCTAACTATCTTGTGTCTTCTAGTGCTGAACTTTGAAGTCTAAAGATTACAGCGGTCAAATGCATGACTTGAAGCTTAAACTGTATAAGCGTTATGCCGTATCCGAAATACTAAGAGTAAGTCTGAGCCTCAGCCCCTGGTAATGTTCTGCATGAGCCCTGTACTGAAGCCTAGGCCTATGTCAGGGGCTGCCTATAACCAACTTCTCTCCCAGAATTCTTTCCACTAAAATGTTTTATGAATATACATTTTTCCTTTTAAGTTTTTTATGCTTTGATATTGTACCTCGGAATTGTGTCATTAAATGTATAGTTCTTCCATTGAAGCTAATATTGTTATTATTTATAGCTCAATATTAATTAATATAATTACCATAGTTGATTAATAATTATTATATTAATTAATATTGCAGGTATATTCATAAAGATATCGCCAATTTCAAGTCTGAAAAACTATTGAGGCACCTCGGTTTAAAAAAAATTCACAAGACAGTACAAATGATAGGATATAGTATTTTTGGTATTTGAAAAAAATTCAAAGGTTCAGTCTTGATGCGGCATTGAAATAATGTAAAAAGCTTCAAAGTTAAAGAAGTTCAGTGAAATTAATGAATGTACCATGTGCTAATTCAGTATAGCGGAGTGAATTTCACCTGACAATCAACAATGCAATATAAAGAGCACCCGATTTTTGTATTGCTTGCTGATTTACATTAGAATTGTATTCAACTATAGCTACTGAATAAATTGTGGAATGCACCGTGGCACTCAGCACATGGTTTTTATGATTGTCTCTGTTGATGCATAGTATACCCTGCTATTGGCCGAAAACCATACGATCGTCACCGCGCAAAAAGACAAAATTTCTGTATGGCGGTCTTTTATAACGCAAATATAATCATATACATACATCAGTATATATACCTATAATAGAGATATAAATATTCAGTTAAGTTTATGGTAAATATGGAGATCAATAAAATTTTCCTGAAATCAAAAAAATCATATGAATTTCAGTAAATTTAAACAAATTTGTAGCCACCTGCTATGCACCGCTCAACGTGTCTCAGAATTTAACCAAAAACCATTTGGAGTGAAACTTCTTTCGAATTTATCGTCGTAGTTATGTTTTCCATCATTCAAATAAGATCAAATAGCTAGGTTAGATTTTTGGCGTACGTATTCAGGAAAATTAAAATTTAGAAATACGTGCCTCCGGAACGGTTTAACTAGTATTAATACCCAAAACTAGTACTTGAGATTGGTGTTCCGGGTGCATTTGGTCATGCATTTAACGGTATATTCTTACCTGATCAACACGAAAAGTGACAATTCAGTTTTAATAGTAGAAATCCATTTACGTGCCTCCGGAGCGATTTAACTAGTATTAATACCCAAAACTAGTACTTGAGATTGGTGTTCCGGGTGCATGTGGTCATGCATTTAACGGTATATTCTTAAATGATCAACACGAAAAGTGACAATTCAGTTTTAATAGTAGAAATCCATTTACGTGCCTCCGGAGCGGTCTAACTAGTATTAATACCCAAAACTAGTACTTGAGATTGGTGTTCCGGGTGCATGTGGTCATGCATTTAACGGTATATTCTTACCTGATCAACACGAAAAGCGACAATTCAGTTTTAATAGTAGAAATCCATTTACGTGCCTCCGGATCGGTTTAACTAGTATTATATAATATCCAAAACTAGTACTTGAGATTGGTGTTCCTGGAGCATGCGGTCATGCATTAAACGGTATATTCTTACCTGATCAACACGAAAAGTGACAATTCAGTTTTAATAGTAGAAATCCATTTACGTGCCTCCGGAGCGGTCTAACTAGTATTAATACCAAAACTAGTACTTGAGAATGGTGTTCCGGGTGCATGTGGTCATGCATTTAACGATGTATTCTTACCTGATCAACACGAAAAGTGACAATTCAGTTTTAATAGTAGAAATCCATTTACGTGCCTCCGGAGCGGTCTAACTAGTATTAATACCCAAAACTAGTACTTGACAATGGTGTTCCGGGTGCATGTGGCCATGCATTTAACGGTGTATTCTTACCTGATCAATACGAAAAATGACAATTCAGTTTTAATAGTAGAAATCCATTTACAAATTTTTTTCTGTATTTGTGTATCACTTGTGAAAAACAGCAGTTAACGTATCTTATAACTTTATCTAGTGTATTTATATTTGTTTCCTATTGGACTTCCTATCCCAGGTTTGTATCAAATTTTATTTTCGGTAACACACTAACAATAGTTAAAACCTGGGAACTGATGTTAACTTTTTTAAAACTATAACTAAAAACTTGTTGATACTTCTAGTGCTTATCCAGCAATCAGTCAATTTACGCTATTGTAATCAAACATTCCAGCTATAAAGCAATAGTATGCCGTAGCATTACTCAAGGTGACATTTTGTGACGGCACTACAGGTTAGCAGTTTTGGAGTATTTTTTCGCCACAGATTGAGCTTGTCGAGGGTTTCAAAAGAGAAGCCACTATAGTCTTCGCAGCACATTTCGTCATTCATAAACGAAAACCCATACCGGCTCAAGTGATGTCCATCCAAACCATACAACGTATTTATCAGCATTTCTAATATTCCTGCTATAATTACGCACCGATGTAATGATTTAAACTAAGCCAATGTATAAATGTAGTGAGAGTATCTTCTAATTTTCTAGGTTCAATCTGAAAACGTCACAAAGAAAATCTGCAGGATTGTGCTCAATCTACAGTAGCTGCCACCAATCATTGTATGACATGCCGAAATAACATGTGTCTGGTGAAGGCATCTTTCCATCATAGATTAGCCGCCCACGCAAACTGTATTTTGCTAGCACAATCTAGAGACATTTTGAGTTTCGTTCAACGCTTCCGGCAGTTTGAACAACTCTGCTATAATATGTGCTCTGTTTTTAACAGATTTTCTGTAGTTCACGTTACTAATTTTACAAGTAATAGTTGCGGCATAGCCATCGTGCGTTAAGTGGTTTGTACGCACGGTTGCGACGAGTTCATACGAGTGCAATAGCACGCGTTTAAACGAGTTAAATAACACAGCGGTGCGTACAAATCTCTTAACGCGCGCCTAGCTGTGCTACAACTGACTTGTAATACAGTTAATTTAGTTAAAAGTGCGTTATCCCATTTTGATGCACGGCTACAACTATAAAGCTGTGTTACAAATAATCTTAGAGAACTCCAAGGTTGTGAAATATACCTGTTTCGTTTAAATATTGGTTTAGTACACAATACACGCAGTATGCTTTGTTCGCCTGACGGTGTTGTGTTGCGATTTTGTCTATGATGACGCTTGTATACAAATTGGTTTTAAATATACCTACACATTTTTTAAAGTAGTGCTTTTGTTACATACAAATATGCAGTTGTATCCAAATTGTAGGCACAAAGATCACCTTGAGACCACAGTTGGCCAACGTATATTCGTTGTGGCAATCAAAGCAGCATAAATAGTGAGCTGCGAATGATGTGCTTTGGAACTAATAATTCTCTTGGCGAACCTCCGACAAGCGATTTTTACGGCGAGATTATGGTCCATGCACGCAAATAAATACTGTCCTTGACTCAGATTCGAACTGTAAAGGACGGCATTCAATATGTATCCATATACCGAGCATGCATAGAAAGATATCAAACCAAAACAATGATCTCCGCGTTCTGCTCCACGTTCGTAACAAGTTGACTGGTGGTATGTTTCGAACTATTGTTAATCCAAAAAAGACACAAATGTTTCCGTACTATGTCTATTTTCTTATAAGGGATCGCGCTGTGTTCAATTGCGACACATCAATTTATTTCTTTAAATAAAAGTCTAATACAACTTTTTTGGATTCACCACCAGGGTAGTGGGAAAATCAGCTCGAGGGGCAGCATTTTCAGTCGTCCTGCTATTAACTCTGCACTGCTTGTCCAGGTTCCAATATCGTACCAATTTCTCTTTTCTTATAAGGGATCATGCTGTGTTCAATTGCGACACATCAATTTGTTTCTTGCACTAAGTCTAATACAACTTTTTTAGACTCACCACCAGCGTAGTGGGAAAATCAGTCAAGGCTCAGGATTTTCCGTCGTCCTGCTATCAACTATGCACTGCTCGTTCAAGTTCCAATATCGTACCAATTTTTCTTTTCACGTCTTTTTCACATTTATAACATCAATTTCAGGATAATTATTAGGATTACGAAAAGTAAAAATGTCAGACGTGTTTAACTTGTTCCTGACTCACGTATCTTCACAATGAACACTTTAATGTCCACAACTTGAATTTTTTTAACAAGGAATAGGTGTTTTAAACGATTTTACTTAGGGCACTACATTAATTTTGATTTTTAACTACTCGAGTTCTGGAGTTTAATTATAGAGAACATCTTTGGAATTAACATTCTTTCAGGTTGTTGTTCTCATTTGTTCCAAATTTCAGCGGGCAAGTGATCGTTTTGGCAGCTTATGCTTCAAATATAGATTTATAAAACTCCAAACAGCATTCGTAGGCTAACAATATTCGCGCGTTCAATTAATACTTCGCGAAGTGAAATTATTCAAAAAAGACATTTCCTGTCCAAACGTAATCCAAAGCTTATTATGGAAGCTTTGCTGGGTTATAGATTGCAGTGGCTTAGCCTTTTTTCTTGACTGTTGTATTATGTTCTAAATTTTCGTGAGCAGGTAATCGTTTCGGTAGCTCAAGTTTCAAATGTAGATTTTAAAAATTCCAAACAGCGAAATCACAGCCTGACGAGTCCACAGAATAGCCCGTTTCTTTAAACCTAAAAAATATTCACGCCTTCATTATCCAAAAAAGACATGTCCTGTAAAAACGTAATCCACAGCTGGTTAATAAAATTTTGTGTAGTTTCTGTGGTATTTATTTCCAGAAACCGCAAAGGTAAAATGTACATTTAGCCTGATTTTGTTTCAGAATTTTCAAGTTGAGACTATGAACGACCAAAACAACTACATTCACTATTTATCATCCAAAAATTCAGTGTTCCGGGTCTAAAAGGATTATGCGCAAATCAAACTTAATGTGGTTCTGTATAACTCTTATTTTCAGCAACCTAATTCGAAATTGAAATGTCTAGTTTTACATTAGGCTTAGGTCCTTGTACGACGGTTACGCTCAAGCCCAAATTTGGATGCTGCCGACTACAAGCCCATCGCACTAAGCAGTTCTTTTTTAACGTAATTACATATTGCCCCTCAAGATTACCTAGGCCCAAAAAATATGGAATTAGAATCCAGATTATCTTACACAAAAATTGGCAAATTCTTAAATGAAGTACGACAAGCCTTCACCTAACCGATCAAAGTTTGGCGATTCAAGATTTTCAGAGTAAAGGAAACCCTCATTTTAAAAGTTATATTAAATTGTTGCAAATCGAAGCAGTGGGTTTTGCATGAAATCAATGCACTAATTAGGAAATCTGGGGTGTACGATTTGTTACTTTTCGATTCTTTTGCTGATTCATTGTACAGTCAGGTTTAAAACGGCTAAATGCACACATCCCGACACTGAATCAGACGGCTACAACCGTTTTCAAATATCGCTCATTGATAAATACTAGTGCCGCACTGTGCCAAAGGGATAAGCTATAGGCACTTGAACCCTAAATACCAGGACTGTCTAAATGAAGAAATGAATAATCAACTGTAAACGTATGTTATGATGTATACTATTTACGACATTCTGCTGGTTGTCTGCACTTTTATTTTGCGGTGTACAGCTTATGTAAGATGGCAATACTACGTTAGATAATGACTTTTCCGGATTACAACATGTATATTATGTGAATTTAAGAACATTCTATATAGTTTAGGACATAAAATTTTTCGAATGCTTCACCGTTGCCAGACTCTATTCCGAACA
This sequence comes from Trileptium ribeirensis, assembly GCA_030248225.1. Taxonomy (NCBI): domain Eukaryota; kingdom Metazoa; phylum Nematoda; class Enoplea; order Enoplida; family Thoracostomopsidae; genus Trileptium; species Trileptium ribeirensis. The sequence continues at coordinate 117 of JASANE010016455.1, read as the reverse complement.
ATATTTATATATAAATAGGTCTCTACAGGCAAAAACCTCTCAAAATTCGTACACAGTTTAAGCAATAACACCGGGAGTAATGCCAACATTTTCAGTTGATTAACGTTTTGCTAAAAA
>JASANE010016453.1:0-63136 GCA_030248225.1 Trileptium ribeirensis | reverse complement strand
CTTTTCGTTCAGTTCTCATATTGTGTTCAGTTTAAAACACTACAGCCATTTTAATTACATATGACACCGTAGGACATTTATTTGTACCTCCGCTCATCAAAAACACGAAAATTTTCGAAATTTATAATTCATAAATTAAAAAAATATTATTCGGAAACTCGTTTTTACGTTTTGTTGCTCTAACACTTGTTTCATTTCATGCATAGAATTCAAATTCAAATATCGTAGTCAGTGACTCTAAAAAACGATAGAACCAATAAAATTCTATACATCTAAATTGAGACAGTGGCAAAATTATTTTTGTTTGCAAAAATTTAGCAATTTTAGCATCTGCACTGTCCCGCAGGCTTAATATCATAATCAATATAAGTTGAAATCAATGCAACCCTACGTATTTAACGGGTAAAAATCCTTGAAACACGTACGCCTTTAAATATACTATAATCATCTCCAACAAGAAAGAAATTTCTTGTCAACGTTTTGAAAATTTCTCACAGTTTTGGGGTATTTTTTAACCGTTGGTTCGTAGCTCAAAAAAAACTGCTCTGGCAAAACATTCGCAACAACAGAGCTGTGTGTAGCTCTCTATTAATGGACTCTGCATAGAAGTGTCCATTTTACAACCCGTTCTCACTGGCAAAAAAACATTGCCTACAATGTTGGGGGCAGTCCAAATTTCCAAACTCAAAGAGTCTCTAAATTGTGTCGGTTTTCTGGGAATTCAGCTTGCAAACCAAAAACATAAAGCATTTGCAGATATATATACATTCTAACACATGTCGAATTGTGTCATCGGTCTGGTGCACAAATATGTATATATGACACAAACGGACGAAAGAATCTTTTTGCATACCTGCGCGGCATTTGCTTGCCACGCGCGCTCCGTTTTAATTATCATTGTTGATCATTTTTTGTACTGAAGGCTGTATGTCGGCCGGCTTATTTCTGAATGTCGAGGGTGTTTGTTCTCCGCAAATGTATAGTTTCGATTACTTCAGCGACTGCATAGTACAAAAACTTTGGCTGGAATTGAAAAAAGTGCTTAGTTTTAGGAAATATTTTTTGTTGTCACCATTTTATTCCGTGATCGTTCAACCATTGGAAGTATATAATAGATGTAAGTCATATTATGCGGAAAATATCGGAAAAGTGCATTATTATGCTGCTTAGCTAGATAGGCTTTGAAATTCGCAAGTGTTAAATATTGATCAAGACACATTCTAATTTATTCAATAGCTTTCATAAAAGAACAAAGGGGCTAATGGGTTGCTGTTGTATTTGCCGCGACGAATTTGGTAGGGCATAGCATATCATGTTTGAAAGGGGCAATAATGCTTACGGGCAGTCGTTGTGACAACATATATACCCCAGGCAAGCTAGTGGAAAATTACACCTGAATTGTACTTTGTCGAGTACGAGCAAATTGTAATGTTCTTCATTTACAGGTTCACGGTAGCGAATACCAATAATTATGCATATTGCTCGTCGTTGTAAAGCTTCCAAATGGTTTGATAATGTTTTTCCTGCACCGTAGCGCAGAATTAATGAATATTCCAAATGGCAGCGAATGTAAGCTTTGTAAAGTTTCAAAAAAGATCATCATCATCAGGAAGTTTTGATTTTAGCAAACGTAAAACATATAGTTCCTGTTGCGTTCTGTTCAAGTTGGCGTTTTCACTTAAAGTAATGAGTGACTATCACCCCAAGATGTTTGTGTTCAGGACTAAGGTGTATTTAAGGCCCATCAAATACAATTTTACAGCCGGCTAGAATTGTAGTGAATTACAATTTGGCAATCGCATAACCGCAGTTTTCTTATGATTAAATGCCATGCCCTAGGACCCGGTCCGGTCTGGTGTTATATCCAAGACTCGATTCATCAAACGCTCAGTGAGGAAAATAATAAATAGTGTAGGTGCGGCAACTTTTGAACAGTGCAGCCAAATATATATCTTGGTGATACACAGATTGAGATAGATCATTATGCGGACATGACCAATGTGCCTTTTTAACAAAGTAAACTTAAATTTAAGCTGATGCTTTGAAACTTTATAAAGAACAAAATAATTTGAGTCACATTTTGACAACATATAGGATTAATCGTACAATCTCAGGCCCGCGTTTCTTTTAAATAATGAACAAGCCATTTTAGCTCGAAATAAAGCTAAATGATCTTATCGCGATTCATTAACAGTGCTTGAACTGAAAATTCTGAAATTTTCCCATGGCATATATGTTTGGGAAAATGTCAAAAATTACCCCCTGACGTGCACCCTCCACCGCCGCCGGAACCATCTGTACTACCTCTGGATCTACGGATGTTGGACACTTATGTTTTCGCAGTATAAGCATAATTAGCAACCGAGTAGGTCTTCCCATGACAAAATAAGCTGCAAAAATCACTATTTTAGAGCTGAAACGCTGTGAATTTTTCGTTCAAGTTTATAATGATTCAGAAAATGAATCATAATCTGCAACTGTTTCAAACGGTGCGGGGTTTGTAACCCAGGTTAGAGATGACGAATTGTCCGTAACTTCAGTTAATAACGATGTGGTAATCCATGATCGTAACGTAACTGAAGATCGCATATTACCTGTAAATAATTTACAAGGGATGCTGTGATCCATGATCGTAACATAGCTGCAGAACACGTATTGTCTGTAAGTAATTTTCAAACGACGCCGTGATCCATGATCGTAACATAGCTGCAGATCACGTATTGTCTGTAATTTACAAACGGTGCGGTGATCCATGATAGTAACATAGCTGAATATCACATATTACCTGTAAATAATTTACAAGGGATGTTGTGATCCATGATTGTAACATAGCTGCAGATCACGTATTGTCTGTATATAAGTAATTTACAAACGATGCGGTGATCCATGATCGTATCATAGCTGCAGATTATGTATAGTCTGTAAGTAATTTACAAACGATGCGGTGATTTTTGATATTAGCATAGCTGCAGATCACGTATTGTCGGTTAGTAATTTTCAAACGACGCGGTGATCCATGATCGTAACATAGCTGCAGATAACGTATTGTCTGTAAGTAATTTACAAATGATGCGGTGATCCATGATCGCAACATACTTGCAGATCAGGTATAATCTGTAAGTAATTTACAAACGATGTGGTGATCCATGATATTAACATAGCTGCAGATCACGTATCGACTATAAATAATTTACAAATGATGCAGTGATCTATGGTTGTAACGTAGCTGCTAATCACGCATTGACTGCAAGTAATTTACAAACGATTCGGTGATTCATGATCGTAACAGCTGGATATCACGTATAGTCTGTAATTTACAAACGATGCGTTGATCCATGATCGTAACATAGCTACAGATCACGCATTAACTGCAAGTAATTTACAAACGATGCTGTGATCCATGATCGTAACATAGCTGCAGATCACGTATAGTCTGTAAGTAATTTAAGTTAAGCTTACCTAAATTTAAGCTAAGATTACCTATTGTCTGTGAGTAATTTACAAACGATGCGGTGATTCATGATATTAAGATAGCTGCAGATCACGTATTGTCTGTAAGTATTTTACAAATGGTGCATGTGATGCATGATCGTAACATAGCTGCAGATCACGTATAATCTGTAAGTGATTTACACATGATGCGCTGTTCCATGATCATAACATAGCTGCAGATCACGTACTGTCTAAAAATAATTCACAAACGATGCAGTGATCCATGGTTGTAACATAGCAGCAAATCACGCATTGACTGTAAGTAATTTACAAACGATGCCGTGATTCATGGTCGTAACATAGCTGCAGATCACGTATAGTCTGTAAGTAATTTACAAACCATGCGTTGATCCATGATCATAACATAGCTGGAGACCATGTACTGTCTGTCAGTAATTTAGAAACGATGGCGTGATCCATGGTTGTAACATAGCTACAGATCTCGTATAGTCTGTAAGCAATTTACAAACGATGCGGTGTCTGCAAATCAAGTTATAAACGGTTAAGTGCCCGTGACACATGCTGCAAACGATCCGTCTTCAGTTTACAGATGGTACAGGTTGTTGGTAAAATTTTTTTTTAGTTATTGGGCTGACGAAAATCGTGTATATTTGGTATTAAGCTGTATATATCTAAGATCTAGTTTCATTATGTCTTTTACGCAAGCAAGTGTTTTACAAATATTGCGCAAACTGTATTTCCGTGGATTTTTTTCAAAAGGGTTCTAATCTTACAGAAAAAATTTAGTTTCATCGGTGCTAATAATGATCGTGCTTCATTGTCAATAGCCGTTGTTTTAACAAATTATGCAAATCATAACGCCGTTGCTCCCAATGAAATATATAATGTGTAAATATACTAAAACTAGACGAGCTATACAACTAACATTACGTTGGCAGGTTATAAATACAATGTCAGCAGTGTCAATACTCCAATATATAGACGTAGTTCATGGCGTACACTGAAAAAATTTTGAGTTTTAAGTCCGTCCTTTCTAACCCTCAGCATGAGTTAAGCCTTATTTCAGTTTAAGACAAGCTAGGGTTAAAAAATGACCTTCTCAAAACTTAAAATTTGAATCAATATTTTTGCAGTGTAGTTATTTTATTGACGCCAAAGTTTTCAACTAATAATATGGCTTCCACTTGCAGGAGTTGCTTGAAAATTGTTCATACGGGCAGATCGATATTGTCGGAAATATATAAAACTGTCAATTCCATAGAGTACCATTGCAAACCAACAGAAGAACTGAAAACAATGATTTAAGCTATACGCATTTTGAAAGAAACAAAAGGGTATGAACGTTAGAAAAACGTGGACAGAGATTGAAAAACTTCATTACTCTATCTGTAATAAGGAAATGCTCTAATTCTTGGATGTTTACCGATAATTTAGCAGTGAATGTATCAAACCCCAAACTATAGTATGTCATAACTTTCGATGTCTCACATGTATCACTCTCCAAAACCTTCTAAGCCTCAATTATTATTTCAATTTTGTATTAGTATGTCGCAGGCGAGGGTGAAACTGAGCGATCGTGCGGTATCATCTGTGGTTGTCATCATGGGTAATCTTGTGTGACACCCTTTATGTTTTATGTATATATATGCCGCCCTAAACCCTCTGCAGCACTTGAAACTATATAATGCTGAACAGATAAAGCTACGCATCGCAAAAACTATAATAGCTTTTAAAGGCTATTATAGTAAAGGCGAACAAAATAATTCGTAACCAAATAAGTAAACACAGACTGAATTCATTCTGTAACTAGGGTTCGCCAACGATGGTCTTTAAACGCCTCAAACCCTCTGAAAAGACACGGTACAATCATCTTGGAAGAAGATCACTACACCATTGTATGCAACATACCAAAAACCAATACAGACCCTTCCAGATTCGCTGCAATTTATATACAAACAGCTTAAGACAGAATATCTAGAAATCATGTTGTTACTATAAACCTATTGAAAACCACTGAAACGGCATAAAATATTCGTGCAGTAGTCTAGATAATCAAATCACCGCACTCAGCGAACCGAAAATCAATATATAGCACACTCCTGCTTCTGCATACAACGCATAACCAAACAAATGAGAGCATGATGCTACGTACCATACTTCGGGTTCGTCGACGATAAAACCCTTGAAACCACTGAAAGGGTAATAGTATAGTAAGTCTGGGCTCATACTCCGCATGATTTCTAACTTAAAATAGAGTCCGTTGAAAGCACAAACGCGAAATAATAACATGTTGCAATTTGAAATATTCGATTTCCGGCAAAGCGTAGACGAACCGTATTCAGGTTCACAGTGGCCCAGGGAGTGGACTCATAAAAACAATGCTTAACAAAGCTGCAGATCTCGATGAAGAGATTTCGGATAGTTTTTTGACGTGACGCTCTAGGTGCGAAACGCTAGTACCCGGTTAGCCTGGTTAAATAAATGACACATGAAAGTTAGTTAGTGACCATTTCAAACCGGAAGAAGGTGTCGGAGCCCTTATCTATCATGATCGTAACTACGCGATTTTGTTATAGAACAAAAAATTTTGTCCAAATGAATTATGAATGACAACGACCTACCAAAAACAAATTTTGAAGCCTTTCCTCCTTACACTAACATTACCTTGTTAGTGGAATTTCCGTTCTCTTCGCTCGCTACGTTTCAATAAATATACAGAAAGCTCTTTTTACGGTTGCAGAATATGCATGTGTAGGATATGCATAATTTGAAAAAATTTAGTAAAAATTTGGTAAAAAATTTTCACATATTTACCACTGAGTAATGTTGCAATCTAAAACTTTTCTCGGGGGTTCTGTGACTAAGCGCTTGGCTCAATGGAAACAGACTCATAGTCTCGCCGAACTGATATGCTATTATATTATCAAAAATATTATTTGCATTTGGATATTATACGACATGATTGTTGAAATGGGATGGTGCGGGCATATTAGCGTTATTTCACAAATCTTGAGGGTTGAAACGTTTGGTTTAGTCATTTATGTGGTGAAGCCGCAACCCTTTGGTTAGCATCGTTCGTGTTTTGTTCAGTACACCCAAATTTTGTGCTATACGGCTGTTTGTAGTAGTACATTATCAGATCAAACAGCTGACAGACCAGTAGCCGAGGAACCGTCTATTTATATAATCGTAACAATTAAGTGTGTTTTTATTATAGACCAAATAATTTCCTGAATATTTCTGCGATTAAACTAGTCGTAAACCAGTTACGGGGCTTTTCGAATGAATGATGTATTATATTTGTATTTGAAGTTGCGCTAGTGGTTTGAACATAGGGCGAACTATTCATTATTCCTTACCACAGCGGCACCATAAGACGATTGAGACTGATGAGACAAGTGTTTAGAGTTCGAAGCCGCGATACAGATGCAACCGCACACGAAATAGCAAAACGCCCATATTGCTGCGTAAACCATTTCCTAAAGAAACGAGTAATTTAACAAAAATAACCCTTCTTTTAGGACCCGACAAATATTAATTTAACAAAAATAACCCTTCTTTTAGGACCCGACAAATATTAATTTAACAAAAATAACCCTTCTTTTAGGACCCGACAAATATTAATTTAACAAAAATAACCCTTCTTTTAGGACCCGACAAATATTAATTTAACAAAAATAACCCTTCTTTTAGGACCCGACAAATATTAATTTAACAAAAATAACCCTTCTTTTAGGACCCGACAAATATTAATTTAACAAAAATAACCCTTCTTTTAGGACCCGACAAATATTAATTTAACAAAAATAACCCTTCTTTTAGGACCCGACAAATATTAATTTAACAAAAATAACCCTTCTTTTAGGACCCGACAAATCCCACTGGTTCAGTAAACGTTTGCATCAAACAAATGGTGTAAATAGTTGGGCCAATGTAAAACAAACTGGTTAATCCACGGACTCAAAGAAAATGCAAAGTAGCCGTACCGAATTATGTTCCTAATTTCTGTTACACATCTGCCTCGCGTGACACTCAAGAATGTCCAGAATGCAATGGGTTCCTCCATTATGCATATACAGTTGAAATATCAGCATCGAACGAAGCAGCTATTACTAACTAGCGTCGCGTCGTGGCTAATTCAACAACGTTTCAACATCTAACGAAGCAGGTGATGTAGTGAAGCAACGGTATGACGCACGTTGAATATGTAAATAAGTTGGGCACCATGTCTCTATGAAAATGGTCAATATTTTGTGTGTAAGCATATACTTATCATCAAGTTGGGTCAGCCTGATTTAAGAATCATCTTGATTTCTGTGCATAATTTAACAGCATTCTGACTGTAATGAGTGAAACGAGCGAAGCAAAGACGTAGCATCAATAATAGCCATTGCTTGAGTTTAGGTGATGCGTTTCCTTGTGTAGAACTTAAGAGAGCATGGCGGCATGTCCATTTCTAAGTTTGTTACAAAGGTCAAACCCATTTTGCCGTGCTAATGCTTGGTAAAACAAAAACAATGACTCTAATGTTGAGCAAAGATACCTGACAAGCTAAACTTACAATCATGAACCATGGCACTGTTTTAATAACTGCAGGAACATTGAACATGTAAAGAAGTTCGATTACAAGCGAGTTTAGCATTGCAATAAACGCAACAAAATAGGCGAATCCTATTCCAGCGGCAGGATCTCCAGCACTCAGGCATATAATCACAATGATACAGTCAACCTGAAATATAAACAAAGAAGATACCGTTTATTTGGATAAGCGTATAAATTATTCTTTAAATATTCAAGCACTCTTATAGTGTATGTTGTTCTGGCCTCTCCATAGAGAGGGGTATTTGCATTTTCGAGCTATCTCAGGATTTGAGCTATTCCCCAAGTACATATTGCCTCCACCACTATTGGTACTCTGATCGCCCTCAGGCATTATAAGGTGACACCAAAAATAGTCTTGCTAGAAAAAAAAAATTGTTACTGCTCTTATGTCGAGTATTCATGAAACATTCCGTATTAAAATTAAGCGCGGCCTGCTTAAATAGATATTTCAATTAATTCTTTAATGCATGCAGTTGCGTTATTGCAGCTTAATACATTACGAAGTAGTTCATCAACTCAATTCGTTGCGTAGTCTGCGCTTTTATACAGGCTGCGTGTTATCCGCTCGGCTGTCGGCTAATTGGCGGCTGTCCTTTTGGCAGCCCAGCACGTATACTTTGCCAAAATCATATTTTGCAACTGTAAAATGTTGGTGTTCCTACAATATGTATATTTTGCTCCACGCTCACTCACACTTCGTATGCTGCAATCACTGGTTTTATCTCTGAGATCCGTAATAGGTTGAGACATCGCAACTTTACCTTATTTAGCCTATATATGGCGATGATTCAGCCATATGACTTTACATCAAACCTAAACATACAATCTCTAACAGCTAGCCATTAGAGACTAAAATCACTAGGAGCTAGCCGTTACAGAGTTTTGTATTTATTGGGTATATATGTCTATAAGACTAAAATATCTTATAGCTATCTGTTAGAGATTTAAATATCAAACAAGCAGTCATTAAAGACAAAAAGCTGTAACAGCCGTTTGCAAGAAACTGAAATATCATATAGCCGTCCATTAGATATTTTAGCTTCTTGCAGACGGCTGCTAGAGACAAAAGTGGCCACTTTTTGCACTCATTATTCTGTGAAACCTGCATTATGTATGATAAGCCCTAAGGTTCCGAGTAACACCATCGTCGTAGGTGTGTGGTTAGAGAGCACCACTCCAACGCAAACGCCACAGATTCGATTTAAATAATTAGTTCAATGACAGTAGAAATCAAACATGCCGTAGCAGTGGTTCAGGTGGTGCTACACCCTGAGGCCTCGTCGGACCTCTCCTCGCGGACCTTATCTGTTCTGCTTCCCTATGAGGATACCCGTACCATCCCTGGTGAGCCGAACATCCCCCCGCATCCCCAAAAGCTCGAAAATTTTCGGCTAAATTTGGTAAAATAGCTTGAAAATTAGAAAAAATTGAGGTAACATCGACATACATAGATCATCGACGGCGGTCGTCATTTTTTTTCAATCACACCCTTGAGGACATCTCCCTCGAGGGCCTCTTTCCTCCCCTTGAGACGGACTCTTCTCCGCCTCTCCGCCGATTCCGGTTACCCCTTCAGCTGTATGGTAGAAATGCAAGGTGTTTCAAGAAGTAAGGGTCAAATCAGACGAAAGTTCTGAACGTTACAAATGAATATTAACGTTTTGTCAAAATTAACATTTAAAATTGCATAATCAAATATATTAATGCACAACCTCATACGCAATTTAATAAACTTCAAAAGATGTAAAAACTGACAAAGTAACCTAGTAAAATCATTAAAAGCGTATAGGTAGTGGAGGTGTTGCAACTAATATTTCATAATTTGAATGTTACAAAGCGAAAATAGCCAAAAAGATGGTTTCCATAGAAATACGCAAGGCGCGGATTACGTTTAAATGGAGAGATTTGAACGTGTCGATATATACATTTTTAGACATCGGATCAAATTTTTCATTGTCATACTATTAACGTCAAGCATATCACGAAAGTATTTACACTAAGTTACGCGATCTTATTTAAATAATTGATGGCTAGACGTGCGACAGTATGCCACGAATTCCCAGAGAAACTCAGAGATAATAAAAGTCATCACCTATGACTCGTATAGCACATCCTGTCGCTCGTATTCGTTGCACCAGAGGGTAGAAACCATCTTGGCACAATTCAACATAGCTTATGGAAAGCACAGAGATAAAATTATTACTATAAATTGATAAAATTTTTCTAAACTCGAAATAGCTGCAAAATTTATTGTCTTTAATGTTACAGAAGTCAATTTCTATCACAGTGAAGAATTGCACCAGTCTAAGAGCTGGCTCGAACGGTACAACAATTGTCAGGCGAAGATCCGAGTATGAGCCATACACAAAACAAACGTGGTATCGCTAAACATAAGCGTTCTTTTTATAACGACTTTTCTAACATCCGACCTCTAAATGTGACATAAACTTAAATTCTCATAAATTGAGTTTAGTGATGATTTGATAAGTATCACCTTCGTGACAACTAAATTAATAACAATTTTAGCATTTTCGCGTTTTAACATTGGTGCCGAAAGATACGTATTTTCGAAGTTTTAATATACATTCCGAAGCACAATTATAAGCATATGTGTCTCACAGAGTACAACTGGTATGGCGAAGGCACACGCTAGTATATCGAGAACTGCGTAGCATGTATTTCACTTCCGCCCTTAAAAGTGGCATTAGCTAGAATTTCTATATTTCTAGCACGGCAGATCAAACTAATTTATTTTCGAATTATTTGCAACCAGCCATCTTAACATGCTGACAATTCAGTACGGGTCTGTGAATTGGCGAACGTTGAGAAAACGTTTCAGTCTGACGTTAACTAAAAGTATGCACATATCTAAATTATCATCAGCGAGCGCTGCAGGCAATTTGTTACAAATGCATTTTTAGCTATCGAATGGATAGCCTGTTTTATGATTTGTGATTAAATATTTAAATGCTTACAATTTGAACAATTCGAAGGATTCCAGGAATAGTTTTCAGATATGTTACACCATTCCACTGAAATCCAGTTGACATAAATGGAGGCAAATCGTCATCCATGTCTCGTAATTATAAAATGAAGATAGTTTAATATAATTAACTATATAGATCTAGCTTGATCATCACATTCACTCCATCTAAAGTAGCAGTACATTAGATATGAAACGATGGCCTGCGTTTTTGGCCTTGCTAATACAATTCCGCAGCCGCATATGTTCAAAGTTTCCGATTTTGACGGCTGGATGGGTTTGTAAAATACTATGGAAAATACCCAGACAAGGCGCACTGAGATGAAACTTTTGGGAGCTTAGTCAATTTGTGGAGGACACTCTTTGATAAGCTTGACTGCTGTTCCATAAGGAAAAGCCCCAATTTGAGAATACGCGTAAAATACTTACGTCGCGAAGTAACGGATTTCAAAAGCGCATTCTGATAGTCACTGCTTGAGTTTTGATATAAAATTTGCATTTATTTTCGCTTGGTTGCAATAAAAAACTTGATGTTTAGCATTCTCAAGAGAAAGACATTGTTAGTAAAGCAGAAATTATCTATAACTCAGCGTGAATCGCGAATTTATAAGGTGTGATGTTCAAACGATGAACATTTACGATATTTCAAAAAGCTATGTTGTTTTGGAAAGAAGTAAGGCTGAATGAATTTTATAAGCAATAAACCTGAAAATGAACCACAATGATTTTCCCTATCAATGATTATTAAATACTTGCCAAATTAATACAAATATCATCACTATCTTGCTAATATTTCGAATATTTTGTACTTTTGTGCCAAAATGTGATGTACAGGACTAGCAATGTTTCATCAAATGAAATAATTTGGCACTCAAAATTACTGTGTCGATATAAATGCTATTGGGTCTAAGTAGGAATACCTTTTTAAATGTACAGAGTTAAGTATACTCTTCTCTGAACAAAGGGTTATCGCACAACTCGAACAAAAGTACATTAAGTAGGTATAACTTATGCGGCGTTCACGTTATAACGTCTGTCTGAAACCTATGTCCCCACACAGTGCCGGAAACGGCGATGATAACAGGGTGTCTTGGACACCTTCACGATATTATAATTTTTGCAGGGGCAGCCAGCACGATGTCTTGAGTTGTTCGAGGGTGTCATACACACCACCTTAATTTACCTCTTGTTGAGGGTACTCGCTATACCATCTACTCAAACTACTTAAGGTCGTGGTCACGTTGCAAATAAACTGTTGCGCATCGATTTCTCAGCAGATCATAATACGAGGTCAAACGGATTTTTCTGAGTATTTTACTTTTTAAACGCGATGGTATTTAAAGCTAGCTACTAACATAGCTTGCATACATAGCTACTGTAGCCAGCTACAATATCATGGAATCATTTTGCCAAGGCTTTATAAAAGGAGCCATGCTTTGGCCTTGTCCCTCGCCGGAACATGCATAGGTGCCCAAGATCCGTTGGTTGAGCACTGTAGTGGGTTTCGGCGAGAGGCAGACCAAGGACATGCTTGGTCATAGGGGAAAGAAGCAGATTAGACCCCTGAGGCTCGGAGCCCCCGTGGGCGTGGTCTATTCCCTGGTGGCAGATCAATCTCCACCCGCCTCCCGCCGAGTGTGGCGTCTCGGAGGTGGTGGGAGGGCGGCGCCTCTGGGGAGTGCTACGCCTGGGACAGTGTGCGTGCCGTCTAGGAGGGTGGGAGGATGTGCGGCACTTCCGTGGGCGGGGACGAATGGGGGTGAATGCGGTGCCTGGGGTAGCATGCATGGCTCCTCGGGAGGAAAGGTCCGGCGGCTTGGGGTAGGGGGAGGGAGGGCAACGCCTCGGAGGGTCGGTGCGGCGCCTCGGGGGAAAGGGGGCGAGTGCGGCCACTTGGGAGGCGGCGGGCGAGGGGGACGGCGCTTTGGTGGAAAGCGAACCCTCGGTGGCAGGGTGCGACGCCTGTGGGGAGTGCGACGCCTGGGCGCAGCGTGCGTGCCACTTCGGAGGGGATGCAAGGCGCCTCAGGTAAGGGGATGACTGCGGTCATCCGGAGCTGTGCGATGCCTCGGTGGTGTTCGGCGCTTCGGCGGAGCCTCGGAGGGAGCGCACCTCGGGGAACCCGGCGCCTTGACCCTATTGTGCCCCGGGTTCACCTTCCCCCTCGTGAAATCTGAATCCGCTACTGTATTTTGCTATTTTTTGTTGAATATCGCGGATTTATACATACTACTGCCGCTTCGCCGAACTAAAAATCAAAAAAATTGCGCGTCACCCCAGTTTTATATATTCTATATAATCAGGCACGAAACACAAAACTACAACTAACCTTTAAAGTCTGTGACAAGAGCGCTCGTTATCAAAGGCTTGTGCTTGTTTGCATGCGTTCTTATGCGTTAGCGCCAGTACTGTTACAGAAATTTCTCAATAAACGAAGTAAACGGTATCGGTGCTCTTTCTACTGAATGGATTTTTACTAACATGTGTGTTGAATACATTAAATAAGCTATCTATGGTATCCGTGACACCGTCATTCCGGGAAAACAGGGTAGCTACTTGGTATGGGGAGATGCCGTAATGTTGTAATGCATTAGCTGCAGTCTGTATCGTACACCTCAAGAATTATTATACAGTAACGGTGTGTCCTTTTCCGTCGCTACAGTATAGGCACAAGCATAGGGGGTAAAAAGTTCCAGACGATGGGGACATTATAACGCGAAGGCCGCAATATAATGCATAGTTTGTTTAGGACACAGCTTTTAACCGGTGGTGGTGTCTCCAAAGCTGAGAGTTCTGGAAGTTAGACCGCTGCTCAATATTTTTCAACATTGTGTATTTCATCTATAAAAAATCTTACATACTTGCAAACCAACCAATCCGTAAATACAAGAGAAGCAGAAATAATAACAACTAAGTACAGTTTCGACAGCAACATGAAATAATAATTGTTAAAATCTTAATAATATTTGCTATAAAACGCGGCTGACGGTAATTTAGTAAGTTAAATTTCAGTTGAGCTGTGTGCACTGTGCAGTTTACAGACACATGACACAAAACGTTACTATTATTAATGCAATATCTATACAATATATAAACGTTCAAATTTTGCAATCATATTTCCGTTATATATGTGTCTATTAAAATTATAGATATAGAATGTGAGGTATGCGACGTGATTTTCATATTTAAAGGACATAACACATTTTAAACCCGGGGTTTCTTGTCTAAGTAACACGGATCTTCTGCTGCAAGACTTTTAGGTATATCAGATAGTGGCCGTGATTCGCAGTGAACATTATATATAAGCAATATTTAGTACTCTACATAGCAGAGTCGGAGTCGGGATAAGTTGCGGTGACTGGTAAAAATCAAACCCCCTGACAAAGCAACTTGATGTGTTTCGTGGTATTTTTAAAAATATCTATTAATAAAAGTTTAAAAAATTTTGATTTTCTTTTATTTAAAAAAAGAGTTTAAGATAAAAATATAAGGAAAAATTATATAGATTTAAGCTAGCACAATAGTTGTTGTGTTGACATGATTTGCAGGCCCCACTTTCGAATTCAGGCCTCTCCGTTTTGCTTTTACACTGCTCAAGAAGTTATTTTCGACGTATTTGTTTGTTATTTGAATATTTTTGATACAAATGCAATGGTTCGAAGTCAAATGATCATGAAACCAGTAAAAAAATTTAAATGAAATATAAAGGCCACGGCTGCATTGGAGATTGTCATGATGATTACCGATTTCGTACAACAGACAATGTCGAGTTTAGATTCATTATCGCTCTATAGCTTTCGTGTTAAACGCTTCGGTAACTAGTGACATGACCCAGAAAAAGGAAAGCTACGCATAAAAGCTCAATTTCTGTGTCTGTGATTTATATATAAGCTAAATTAATGTTTATGATTCAACGAAATTATAAAATTAGCGCTGTTTTCAAACGGGACCCCCGAAAAAGTATGAATAAAATGTCTAAATTTAGCGTCTTTATCACGGTGCCGCTTCCACATAATAGAATTGAAGGAACTGTTCAGGTACTAAATTTATTATATATTTTTTTCGAGAATTGTATTAGAAGTATATTTATTATTAAATTAATTAGTTTAACTTTAATATTGTTTTAGAATTCAAAGCGTACTGTTTTCCGAGGTGACGGTGCTTTTACCATATTTGCTTCAATTTTATACATTAATGTGAAACTACGGCAACGACGAAATTTTATGTGTTCTCTTTTTGGGCGGAAGCACAACATATCAGCTTTGGCAGCAGATAGATTCTTTTTTAGACAAGAACTTTGTAATTATCGTGAAGTGAATATTATTATGTTCTCGTCTTAGATAGCGATAAGATAGTAACCTCAAGCGTAGTAAACCAATACACAGTATCGTATGTCTTATGCTAAAATTCAACGAGTATTGAATTTCGAGGTGACGGTGCTTTTAGGACATTCGCTTCAATTACAGTTATGGTGAAGACAAAATTTTCTGTTTTCTCTTATAGGGCGGAAGCCCAATATGTCAGATTTGGCAGAAAGCAAAATCTTTTTTAAATAAGGACCTTTCAATGATCGTAATGTGAATACTATTGTGTTTCCACTTTAGCTAGCGATAAGATAGCAACCTTAAGCATAGGGAACCTCTACAAAGTATCGTATGTTTTGTCCTGAAATTCAAAGAGTGCTGAATTCCCAGGTGACGGTGCTTTTAGCACATTCGCTTCAATTTTATGCAGTTATCTGAAACTTCGGTGAATACAAAATTTTCTGTGATGACTAATTGAGCGAAGCACAATGTGACAGCTTTGGCAGAAGGTAAAATCTTTTTCTGATAAGAACTTTGTAATGAATGATCATGAAGTGAATACTATTGTGTTTCTATTTTAGCTAGTGAGGAGATAGCAACCTGAAGCGTAGGAATCCTTTACACAGTATCGTATGTTTTGTGCTGAAATTTATCTATAATTTTCACTTGATTACTTCACTATCGTTCAGCTTTTATAATTTCATTTCTGCTTTATTCGGGAAACCCGGTTTTTGTAGACAGAAAGTGAATGATGCAGTTACTCCTAGTGGTATCATGCGTGTTGTGGTTGCGCTAAGAATTGTAATTTAATACGGCTCAATTACTATGCTGCAAACTCCCAAGCAGTGGCAATATGGTCACTGGATCAACATGGAAAGATATTGAATAAAGCCAAAACTGGACAATTGTTTTCATTTTTCCGTTTTGTAGGTATATGGTATGTACGTTAACTCGTACACATGGAAAAGTGTAGTAGATGACCAGGAGTGCATGGTTCAGATAACCACCATGATTATTTGGGCTTATCCTGGTTAGCCTAGTCAACATCGGGTTTGCCCATTTACACGTAAACATAAAAACTAAATGGGCCGAACCCAAAAGGTCAGGGATAGCCGTTCTTTTCTCTCAAAGCATGTACGTATCTACAGAGTTATTTCCGTTACAACTTAACCCTTCATACCCATAATTGCCTCGGCAGGACACATTGTGAAGCGTTGTGTCAACTGAGTTCGGCGCTGCGAGCTTCCTAACAAAACCCCACAGTATCAGATAAATGGATCAATATTTTACGTGCGCTAGACCCAACAACACAATCCGGGATCAATTCCTTACACTCGCTCGAGTTACTGCATGAAAGGGCAATTAATTCGACATGAAGCGGTTAGGTCTCATTATACAGGTAGCTACTATAACTTGTTTTACAAAATCGATCAACAAGATATATTTTTGTGTGTTTGGATGGTCCATATGGATATTAGTTCAAAACGCCCGATTTAATACTAATTATAAATACATCGTTTGTTTAGGTGTACAACATACTTAGTAGTAATTCATTAAATTTATTAATAACACAACATTGAGATGCGTTCATCAAATTTGCTCAAATGGACACAGTCCATGTATCAGTATAGTGCTGGTAACAATGCAACTTTCTTTCAACTAAGCAATGATGTGACCAAGTCTACATAGAGAAATCGTGGCTAATTTTACACTTACAGTCTGAAATGCGGCTCTTTTGGCATACATTTCCAAGAAACACATGTATATATTTCATTTTATTACAAAAAACAAGAAACATCCAAGTTTGCGAGTCAATACGCAGAACGTGATATCTATCAGTGTAAAATCTGCCTTAACTTCGTTCTTATGCAATGCAACTTTGTGATGGAAATGGCGAGTTGGCTAAGATTGCGACAGCGTGTGTCGCGAAGATAATGTGCCAGTAGGCTTCACATAACTTAACTAAAATCTATTTCATAAAATAATTGTGAAGGCAGCCAGCCTGTTTGGTATAAAATAGAGTGAATATTGGCATTTATTTTACAAGCTGAAAATTTTTTATTGATTCATGTAGGTTTTTATGTGTCGGATCAGCCTGCCAGGAGAAAGATAAGCAGATCGGCGCGGTGTGCGGCACTTTCAAAGCAACACGTGTCGGACGACCTCCTGTAAGAGGCGGAGAATCGGTGTATCGCGCGGAGTGGGTTGTCCGACGCCTCAGGAGGATAATCCGCTCTCCCCTATGAGCATGTATGTAGCTAAAGCAGCAACCTGTTAATTCAAACATCCAAATGTAGGGCTGTGAGAAACTGCATTATGCTGAAATCTGTTAAAAACATAAAATATGCCGATTATTTCTCGGCTAAAGTGTGTTTTAGGTTGCTACTAAATCCTTACGAATTCAACATTTGTACGACATATGCTAAAATGAGATCGGTGTTTGGTTCATCTGCGGAACTGCGACAAAAGTTATTATGGTTTGTTATTTCATCTAGCTCATGGTTTGCGCCGTGTTATCACACAAAACTAAAATGATGTGAAGGACCCCACAGCATTGACGCAGCATTTATAGTTGCTTCGTCCAGACAGTGTTTCAATATATTGTGCATGATATCCATGAATATTCTTTTATTGCGGTTTAAAAAATGATAATATTTGAGCATAAACAGCAAGATTAGTGCGAGTTAGATAGACCTATTTATGCATTTAAAACAAAACTTTCTAAAACGGCGAACAATGTTTAAAAATGAATTTGGTTGTTATTTCTTCCAAATGTTCTTTGTAATCGCCAACTACTTCGATTTCTTTGATTGTGCGCGTTTTAATCTGAAATTAAAAATGTTCTAGGATAGCGGAAAAAATCAAACACTACTTGCTGTGGCCAAACTAATAATAAGGAAATAACAAACTTTCATGACACATACACAGTAACACCTGAGCATAGCACAATTAATCATAAATGACATACAATGAAATTGATGCAGACAAATTTTAATACATAATATTGCTTTCATCATCTGCTCTGTACTTTGGAGGATGTTGGCAAAGCATCGGTGATATCATGGTATTAGTACATGCTAAGGTGCTGTCATATTGTCAGAATTTCTACCGAATATGACAATCATTCGCAGTTAACGTGACTGAAATGTAATGTAAATTTTGGTAGCGCTACATTTTGTTGCAGATATGAGGTTGGGACATTGTTTTCAACATTTGCCAGATTCGGCATCACATACTATGTAGTGGTATGTTAGTGTATAGAACGGAGATTCGTAGGCAGATTATTGAATTACCCCGTCATTTTAATTACATAGTTCAGATATAAATCTCGTTTTTATTTTCGGCGTAATTGTCCAATCGCCCTTCAAAAACGGGGATCTACCTACGATACGAAACTACGGGTAAATTCCTCTTCGCATTCGACGTGACCAAATTTCTTGGAAAATGAAAGTCTTAACGAGAGCCATTTTGGAAGAATGTCGCTTTACACAGTATACGGAATGTAGTCTAAATCTGAAACACAACACGCATGCACTATCTTAATATAACACTACACTAGGAAGCATTTCCTAGCCAAAGGCGAGATGTTACAAGTAAGAGAGGCTTTTCACGACGGTAGCCTAGGTTCCAAGCTATCATTTGGCAATTTATCGTTGACGAGTTATTTTAACTGTAAAACATTTTTTATTTATTTTGCACCTTTGAGTGCCATTTGTTCGCGTGCTTTAAATTGTGGAACACATAGGTTCCGTTCCCGGTAAATTATTTTTCATGTCTCAGCAAATAAATTAAGCGATATTTATTTGCAGTGTCAGTGTCCGGTATCTATTTATTAGCAGCCCAAAAGTTATACAAGTTCGGTGATAGGAAATAGAAAAGGCTCTGCATGCAGGAAAGAACAAAGTTTTATTTCACGGACAATATCGATGAAACGATCGAAATAAGGATAAGGTATCTCAATTTGTGCAAATTTGATGCGCTGGATAAACCTTCTTTAAGGGAAATTTTATTATGCGGGATGTCAAATGTTTTCTGATTTTCTGAATGTTTTTCCATATAGGACACTGAGCTAAGATTCTGTAATGTCTGGAATGGTGTAAATTGGAAACATAATATCCCTGTGACGCATTTGTTTAAGGAAAAATACTCAAGCCCCTTGCCCAGAAGATTACTTTTTACAGCATAGCTTGAATGTATAAAAATTATTTTGTTTCGTGTTTATTATTAAGTGACAGCGTTTTTGCATTCCCAACTACTGCTGGGTCTTAATATATTAAATTGTAGAAAATACGCAAATTTTATATCAAATCGACAGACAGCATTATCGAAAAAGTATAGCTCATTAAACTATTATGCTATAAAAATGTAGTTCCTTAGTTGTTTTAGCTATCTAGCTGAAGATTGCGACGACGACGATAAAGACAAATTTCCGTTCGTTTCTCAATTACATCTTGTGGCGGTTAATGTAGAGGTAAAACTATTACGTAGCTAGGCATTAAGTTGGTTTCGATTTTTGTTTTTCCTTTTGTTCCACTTGTAATAAACCCATCGGCCAATGAATCTTGTCAGCTAAATGTGACTCTTGTGCTGTGGTTAAAACTTCCTCTTGTCTTTTATTCTGTTAAAGCAGAGGACGATTAAGATAGACATGCTTTGTATTATCCTGCCGTTATACTGCTTTGAGATACTTCTCTTCGAATTGAATTCGTGTGCAATCAAAAACCAAAAATATTGCTGCAATTTCAGAAGCGGCAGCGCACACGGTTGGTTAGCGTCATTTTTAGTGTTCGAAATGCCACATGAATTGTATCCAGTGTAGTAGGGGAATGCGAATGTGTGGAATGCGTATGAATCCGGTAAATAATATCATTTTCACAACTACATTTTTCATAAAATTTAACGGTGTTATGTTCGAAATAGCTTATAAATAGGATCTTAGCATGTTCAGTTTGTTAGCTTTCATCTAGGATTTAGTAAGTAGTTTGTTACTTGGAAGACAATCTTGATAAAATTCTACGTTTAAATCTCAACCGTTTACGGCATACGCATCATTTACGCTAGTGTAGGTCCAACGTCGACACAGGCTGTCTACGGATTCAGCATCAAAGTCCCTTCCATTGTAAAGGAACGAAGGGTGATGTCACCCTATTTATTGCGCTGATTGATAATATAATCATTTTGTGTGAGTGATGGTGTTTTACTTCGCTGTGGCGAAAATTCCGGGTGAAATAATCTGAAATCGGTAGACTAGGCAGATATCTAAAAAATTTTCATGTATAACTATATTAATATATTGGCATGCAGAAACATCTTGAATAAAACTGTGCGTGTTGAAAAATTCTTACATTTAGGACAGTTAAGCTCGTAGACAGCGCATGGTGGTCCACCGACCATACATCCTTGATCCGCGTTACCGCCTGAAAATTGATCCGTACTTCCTTCATCGCACAACTTCTTGAGCTCAGCACATGTCTCTTTTCCCAAGAAGCATCCTGAAATATCTCAATTGGATCTTACAATCATTTCTCTTAGCAAAATATGTGCTAGTAGAAGAACGCTATACAATGATTATATCATTTATATGAAATGCCCATGCATGTCATAACAGCCCGTGCGAATTAATCGTAACGTCGGACTTATGTTCTATTAATGTTGTGCCACTTGGTACACATCTTTTCCGACTTGCTAGTGTGGCCAATATTGCAACGATGACTTTCAAGCGCACAATGCTTTACGACCGAAAATATGTTTGGCGTTTATTTTATAGCGCGTAAGCAATGAATAAATAAGGCAAATATTTTCTGAACATAGTAAATCCCCATTCCAATGACAGATTCAAAAAGATGGATAAGCTCAGTGTAGTATCAGCTAACTTAGACGTGCTGAACGGGAATTTAACAGTATTCAGACTTTAGCAGCAGACGAGCCAAAACTTAAACTTCCGTTGCCTATGGTGGGGTAGCCCCCCTCAACTCCTACTTCGACATGCATGATTTACACGTAGGCATTTTCCGGTTTTAGACGTGAAGATTACTTGAGAATGAACCAAACACTTTATTCTGTTGCTGGCTCTTTTCCGCCATGCAACACTAGTACACTTAATGCTTATACATATTTTTCAGTATCAACCGCACTTCCACCAGATCAGCGATGGCTTTGTAGGCAGATGGTGCAGATATTGAATTTAGAAATACAAACAGATACCACTAATAAAAGACAAGAGTAGACAGCACATTAATGTTGTCGCGAATTCGTAATATAAACTCACAGATGTATCTATCATAACTCAGTACATTCAACTTATAACACTTTACCCAAACAATTTTCTTCAAAAACGACGCACGGTGGTCCCTGTACTTTACATCGCTCTTTGGCGTTTCCTGCTGCAAATGGTTTTTGGTTACCTTCGGTGCAAAGCTGTCTGGCCTCATCGCATATTTCGTCACCCAAATTGCATTTTCCCACGACCCCGACAAAAAGTACAGCCGACAACGTTAACAGGGACACAAATCTGAAAAACATCTATCAAATACGTTGTTGACACATTACATTAAACATCATATTACACATGTTACTAAATTCCGAGTTATACTTAGTAGTTAAAATCAGTGAAATCTTGCCGCGCAAACCATGATCCATCAAATTGTTTGGGCACGTCTCCTTCGCGCTATCTGTATTTGCTGACCACACTAAATAACAATATGATGATGTGTATTCATTAACTCTCTGCCTCCACACTAAATAACAATATGATGATGTGTACTCATTAACTCTCTGCCTGCAGTTGTCGATTATTTTGCAATAGAATAGTAATAGAATTCATTAAAAACAATATCCGCACTTTTGAACGAATAATAAAAAAACGCTTATTTTGTATACAGCGGCTTAGAAAGTTTACAGATGCGCAAAGATATCGCAAATGTTTAAGTGTGGCACGGCGTCAGAGTACAACCGGCTGGCCATACAGCAGTTATAAATAATAATTAAGTTTATAGTTTAGTCCAATGTCAAACAGATGACTAAGTTCACAAAATGCTTATTCCGGATTGTACAGAGCAACAAGTTTGGCTTAGTGGCGGCGAAAAGTGTTGTACTAAAATATTCTAAGGCTGTGCCCTAGATGAATATAAGACAAGCTGTATATAACGGATTGTACAGAGCAACAAGTTTGGCTTACTGGCGGCGAAAAGTGTTGTACTCATATATTCTAAGGCTGTGCCCTAGATGAATATAAGACAAGCTGTATATACCGGATTGTACAGAGCAACAAGTTTGGCTTACTGGCGGCGAAAAGTGTTGTACTAAAATATTCTAAGGCTGTGCCCTAGATGAATATAAGACAAGCTGTATATACCGGATTGTACAGAGCAACAAGTTTGGCTTACCGGCGGCGAAAAGTGTTGTACTAAAACATTCTAAGGCTTGTGCCCTAGATGAATATAAGACAAGCTGTATATACCGGATTGTACAGAGCAACAAGTTTGGCTTACTGGCGGCGAAAAGTGTTGTACTCATATATTCTAAGGCTGTGGGCGTCTGGTTTGGTTTGGCGGGAGTGTTGTCTCTTTTTGGCTGTGGTGGGGCTGTTTGGTTGTGGGTTTGGCTTGGCGGGGTGTTGCTTTTTGGTGTGTGTGTTGTGTTGGTTGGGGTTTGCTGGCGGCGGTGTTGTCTTTGCTTGTGCCCTAGATGAATATAAGACAAGCTGTATATACCGGATTGTACAGAGCAACAAGTTTGGCTTACTGGCGGCGAAAAGTGTTGTACTAAAATATTCTAAGGCTGTGCCCTAGGGGCGGGGGTGAAAAATTAGCCCCTAAGAATATAAGACAAGCTGTATATACCGGATTGTACAGAGCAACAAGTTTGGCTTACTGGCGGCGAAAAGTGTTGTACTAAAACATTCTAACGCTGTGCCCTAGATGAATATAAAACAAGCTGTATATACCGGATTGTACAGAGCAACAAGTTTGGCTTACTGGCGGCGAAAAGTGTTGTACTAAAACATTCTATGGCTGTGCCCTAGATGAATATAAGACAAGCTGTATATACCGGATTGTACAGAGCAACAAGTTTGGCATACTGGCGGCGAAAAGTGTTGTACTAAAACATTCTAAGGCTGTGCCCTAGATGAATATAAGACAATCTGTATATACCGGATTGTACAGAGCAACAAGTTTGGCTTACTGGCGGCGAAAAGTGTTGTACTAAAACATTCTAAGGCTGTGCCCTAGATGAATATAAGACAAGCTGTATATACCGGATTGTACAGAGCAACAAGTTTGGCTTACTGGCGGCGAAAAGTGTTGTACTAAAACATTCTATGGCTGTGCCCTAGATGAATATAAGACAAGCTGTATATACCGGATTGTACAGAGCAACAAGTTTGGCTTACTGGCGGCGAAAAGTGTTGTACTAAAACATTCTATGGCTGTGCCCTAGATGAATATAAGACAAGCTGTATATACCGGATTGTACAGAGCAACAAGTTTGGCTTACTGGCGGCGAAAAGTGTTGTACTAAAACATTCTAAGGCTGTGCCCTAGATGAATATAAGACAATCTGTATATACCGGATTGTACAGAGCAACAAGTTTGGCTTACTGGCGGCGAAAAGTGTTGTACTAAAACATTCTAAGGCTGTGCCCTAGATGAATATAAGACAAGCTGTATATACCGGATTGTACAGAGCAACAAGTTTGGCTTACTGGCGGCGAAAAGTGTTGTACTAAAACATTCTATGGCTGTGCCCTAGATGAATATAAGACAAGCTGTATATACCGGATTGTACAGAGCAACAAGTTTGGCTTACTGGCGGCGAAAAGTGTTGTACTAAAACATTCTATGGCTGTGCCCTAGATGAATATAAGACAAGCTGTATATACCGGATTGTACACAGCAACAAGTTTGGCTTACTGGCGGCGAAAAGTGTTGTACTAAAACATTCTATGGCTGTGCCCTAGATGAATATAAGACAAGCTGTATATACCGGATTGTACAGAGCAACAAGTTTGGCTTACAGGCGGCGAAAAGTGTTGTACTAATACTTAGTTTAGACGTATAAAACTAATACTTAGTTTTATTTGACAGCATAATGACAGCAAAAACTATCTCATGAATGCTGACATACTTATACTAAACGCAGCTGTGACAATAATTTGTTGGCTATGTATTACCCCAAACTTTATATGCGGACTGTTCGTAATGGTCAATTGCAGGAAATATGTGACTAACTCAACGCGTACACGTCCATAATTCAACCTTGCGCAGACCGCCGGCCCGAACAAATAGTTTTATTTACTTCAACTTATCCGGCTAATCAAGCTCCTCAAATTGTCTATACTAAAATAAAGGTATAGCAAAATACTCTAAACCGTTCTATACATTACGTACTTCATCATTATCCAAGTAATCTGATAATATATGATAAGAAAATAAAATAATCTTTGCAACTCACAAACACAGCAGTGGCGATTTAAGCTTTATGCAGAATTTATTGCTGCTCAACATTTATATATGAACACATGAATATAGAATAGATGAAAAATTTGTATATTTTAGTAATATTGCGGTACTCCGTTTAAAAATTCACAAAGACATTACTGCAAGATTTGCTGAAGCACCTGTTCAAATAACCAATATGCTATTATGTATTCAAAAGCGGATTTAAGAAAATTCAAAATTGCTTCATAAGATCAAATTGAATAACGTTATTTGGACCATAATAAGAGTCGTTTTGTTTGACTTGGTAGGGATAATAACGGTATGGTATTCCATAACGATATCGTTGTTTCAGACGCAATCTTTTATTTAAAATTTTAAAACACATTGTTGTTCGTCGTACTACAGTGGCATTATAGAAATGCATTTTAAGCCTTATATATTACAGAACTGAATAATAAAGACTGAATAAGGGTATGTAATGGTATTTGGTTAATCCTTAAATGCCCGAATTAATTAGCATTTCGTGTTGAATTTAGTAAATTGCGTCGAACCAAATCCCGGGCGCAGCTGTAGGCGCGGATTGTTAGCTATTACGACAACAGCGTTTTGGTAGTTAAAGGAACCTTTCGTTCACATCGTCACAATTATAAGGAGACAATGACACTGGAATCCTGAGTTGCGAAATGCAATCTGGTTCAATGTGTACTTTGCAGACACGAAGAAATTTTGATAATCGCGATGCAATCCATAAATATTTCGTAAAACTACAAAGTTTCGTCACTGATCATCACAGCATTATTCAAAACTTTAATCAAAATCAGCAAAACTTTTTAACATTTTTCAACAAATTCAAATTCCACCGACTTCGATGAACATGTTTGTCCACAAAACACATAAAACTTATGAATTTATGAAGCAAAATTTATGAAACAAAATGCTTTATTAATCATCAGATTTATGCCATATCCCCGCTTCATATTAATTTTATATGAATTGCACTGCAAATTAGAACATTGCTAACTTCTAAATATACTAGGACATCTGAGGAAGGATTTAATTGTTGTTACAATTTTAGATTTCGATGTTTAAATCGCCAATATTTAGCCAACCAAATGTGAAAAACGTGCGACTGCAAGTATTCCGCCTATTAATCAATCAAATGCGATATGTTCGTCGGGTTATAGCAGATGGTATCTACATCACCGACAAAGTGCATATACAAATACATGCTCAAGGCGCTAGGTGGGGGTAGCCGGTACCTCGAGTGGTCGGTTCTCGACCTCCCTAAGAGGAATGAGCCGGTCGCGGGAGGGTGGAATAGCCACTTTGCACCGAGGGTGTCCGACGCCTCAGGGGTTATTCGCCCTATCCCATTTCATAAACATATGTAAAGTAGATTTATTAACTGGCGATACTAAGTACCTGTATTTAGTTTTATATTTTGTAATAATTGCGTGTAACGCTAAAAATGTTTCTGCAAACTTATTATTTTCAAAACTTCCTTAAGCACGCAGATAAATGTTCAGAAACAGAATAGTGGACCATCGTTTTGATTTCCGTATTATTTAAACGATTAGTTAGGCTATGGTAACAACTAATGCATTGTATAAATGCTCAAATTCTCCAGAAATGCTTAAAACAGCAAATTTATTTTCGTTGATTAATCAATGTAATCAACAGTGCACTAGGAAAGAGTATGAGTATTAGTGTCATACACTTCCCTAATGCACTCTTGATGCAATGTACCTAAGAATAAACTAAATGCTTGAGAGAGTTTTTGCAAAAGAAAATATATTTTAGGTCACTCAAATAATTTGATATCAAAATGCTTCAATTCAACTGGTGGGAGGGAATGATTGTAGGATATTTTATTATCACTTTGATCTGCTACCGGTCTCTAAACCATCTTGACAGAGGTTACTCTTCGCGACATTTGTTTATGTACCGCTTGATACTTAAAATTGATGTAGCTTAGCTAGAGTCCTCATCAAAGCAACTGGTATTGGTTTATATAATGCTAGGAACAGCGTATAGATATATAAGATCCAACTTTAAGCATATATTTTTCTGTTTCCATACCTTAACCTTCCGGTTTTAAAGTGACACATAGCGAGGCAGGCGCCGTTTTTGGCTCAAATATAATGTGATTTTCCACTTTTTCGCTATTTTTTTAACTTTGTCCTTTTATAAGTTTGTGCGCCATTAATTACTGTGGTCTTTAACATTTTTTGAGCACAGTGTATCAAAAATTGTAACCTAATAGCAAAAAATTATGTGTTAACGTTGTATACGAAGCTAGCTGTCTAAGAAACTTTTTGCTGCTCTTGAAGTTGTCTGTATGCCGAAATGAAGATCTTAGATTGAGTCTGCATTCCTGGTTATGAATTCACACGACCGCTTGTATTAATATAGCTTTCTAACGCGTATTCCAACATTTTTTGTTATGTATACATTTACATTTCTTATTATTTAAGGAACGTACAATACTAAGTAACATATTGCTAAAAATATATTGTGCGTTTTGGGCATGAAACTGCAGAATTTCCGAGCAGTTTTAAGAGAGATCCTTCGAAAAACTTATGCGAATTAGGTTGTCGCTAAAATTTGTTCATTTGACATATATTTGCTGAGTAAAAAGCATTTGTGTTCATCTCAAACCACTGGGAAGAAATGGTGGAGCAGCACCATATTTTGAGTAAAAATCAGCATTAATATAGCTGACACCACCGGCAAGGTAACAATAAAACTACCTATTTGACAAAATTGTTCACAGTGTTTGTATTCTTAGCTTAAATACCATTATAGCAGTAGTAAATAGATTATTATGTCAGTAAAACGACGGATAAAGAACTCAAAACACATAATTTGCACCAATATCACTCTGAATTTTGCAGTTATTATCTCAAGGTTGGTAACGAATTTATCGATTTAGCTAAATTTTACTGTTTATTATTATTTTAGTTGAAACGCCATGAGAAGAAGCAACACTCCTGTAGCCATTTTCACTACGGAGGGACCAAAATAACTAGAAATCTACTGTCATGGTCCAATTGGTAAATATGTAAATAAAGATATTTACTAAGATTTATTACAGCGCTTCAGACCATAGTTAAAATACCTACAGCAGTATTATTACACCCCTTTAATTGTGTTGACATTGGAGTATATTTTGGACCAAAAAAGATGGAATTTTGCTACCAATAACAGCAACTTGCTAATGAACAGTCCGATTTTATTCATGTTTGTGCAGTGTTTATTATATTAGCTAAAATAGACACCCTTGCATTCGGCCCGGACCTGCCCTCAGTTTAAATTCTCACCTCTAAAATTTGCTTAGTCTCTAGTCTCTAGACTCTAGTATCAGTTTTTGTATAACCATGCAGCTGACTGGTAACATGAACATTTGGGTTGAATGCTTATATAAGATTCTATCATAATATTTCATTTACTAAAACATTGATATCTACCGGTGAAATGCCAAAAATACCAGATATGTATGACAATGTCACGTGTCAATCCTTTAAAAAATTTAAACGGAAGATCAGATTATCCTGGTCCAAAATGTAGGTTGTAAGTGCTATTAACCATTTCCCGCAAAGAGTTATACGTGTGTGCGTGTATTGTGACGCGATGCACAAACTGACTTTCTCAGGTGGCGTACCTTTGCATGTGCGTCGTCGCGCACTCGTTTGATGATGTTCCTTAAAGTGAACAGATCCTAAATAGCGTAGTGACTAACCTACAAAGCTCACAACTAAACGTTCAATCCGCGGTCACAACAAATGTTTCTTCAACGTTGCACGATTTTACGCATTTTTTCATGCGGGAAAGGATTAATGTGACGTTGGCTTCATTCTATTTTGTTTTGAAATGAAAAAGCTATTTTGCAGATTTGTGGTGTGTTATGGCAGGGTACAGCCAAGCCCATACATTACACATGCACGTGTCGTATAGCGTTGCACTCTAATTTTTCCGACAGACTGAGCTTACGTTGCTCAAATTTACTCAGACAACGGTGGATATAGTTCACTTGTTACAGTACATGTGGTGTATCCTGAATGGTGGAAATGATAGAACTTAACTTGTATGAATATATCATTGTGACATGCGCATAATTTTTAAGTCGCAAAAGTCGCGACAATCATTTTAAAACCTAAAGTTTCTCACACTTGATTTTCATTTGACATTGGCATTTGATTTTCTAGTATTTGAATTAAGTTAACTCATGTTTTCACTTTTAATGTAACCTAAAGAAGATACCAATTATAATTGTGTGTGTTACTCCAATAATCACTGCCACACGACAGCTAATGAGACAGAACTCCAACTATGCACCAAAACAAGGTTGTATATTATCATTTACATTCTGGGGATGGCTTAATATTTTATATAATTATCATGAGTGAAGCATCATTGGTCGTTTTCAGTCGGAAATTACTGGTATAAAATACAATGCTGAATTAAAACGTAGACAATTCCTAGATTAATCCTTTAGTACATAAAGTCACACATTTGTAATTACGTAAGTTGCGAACCGAGAACATCACCATAACGTGTGTAATTCGCACACTTTGCAAGGTTCTGTAGGAAACGAAACTATTTCTCTTAAAACAGCTAACCTGTTCGACCCAGGCACAATCTGTTTTTGAGGCAAAACTTTGTTCAGAATTATACAAAAAGTACAACAACGCTTGCGGTAAAGTATTAACGTTAAAACCGTTGACTGTTTGAAAGATTATTAGGAACAAATTAAAGTTTTTTGAACGATTGCATTTTATTTAATGAGTTCTGCCGCTTTGCTTGATTCTTAAGCAGAAATAATAATTGTTTAGCTGAAAGGCAAAACTAATATGTGACAACCAAAAACCGAATCATGCTGATTTGCAAGCAACTAGCAATAAGCTAGTGGACTTAGAACGGCTTCAAATCCAAGGAGCAATCCCAAAATTGTGGAGACCCGTTGTATAGGCTGATCGCAATGACTAAAGGTGGAGAACTACCCTATGACGTACCGGAATTATTTGTCATGTATCTATTATGTATAGTTGTAGGGATCGTATTAAACTCGCGATGTTTTAAAACAATCATTAACCAAGGTTACTCACTGCTTCTTTCTGGTCATTTCATTGTTTGCTCTAAATCCTGGAGTAGTCACAAAACAAAACTGCTGAAATTTTTCCATAGTTCATAGTTACTGTGTTCAAAATCCATTGTCTTCATTGATTTCCCTAAAGCTATATTTGGTTACCTTGTTTCTTATAACTTACCGAATGGTTCTTCGAAATGTCTTCCTGAATAATACATCTCGCCTGTCTTGGATTAATACTAGAATAATTATCTCAGTTATATTTTATTCGTTTCTATTTGTGTTTCTATATACATTGTGGAGGTCGAGGTTGCTTTTATTAATTAAAACTATGAAAGCAACTATAATCAAGGTTGCAGCATCTTGCGCTCTTGAGCCAGCACAGCGTTAATTCAACTTTTTATGAAAGCTGAATTATGGTTGCATCATCATAGGCCATCTAACAGCGTTAATTCAACTTTTTATGAAAGCTGAATTATGGTTGCATCATCATAGGCCATCTAACAGCGTTAATTCAACTTTTTATTAAAGCTGAACCATAATTGCAGCATCATGCGCCCTCGAGCCAGCACAGCCTTGACTCAACTTTTTATGAAAGCTGAATCATGGTTGCAATATTATGCGCCCGCGAGCTAGCACAGTCTAAATTCAAATTTTTATAAAATGCGATAACCATGGTTTCAGGATCATATAACAACGCAAAAACAAATGAAGCCACGTTGTATTTTCATACAAGTGTCAATTATATACATTTTTGCCAAAGTAACCCTGAGAGATGCAACTGCCTTTCAATTGTTGGTGGATCCTTGCAAATAGTCAGGTTAAGTTAAATTGGTCGACTCTAGAGACGTTTTGTTTTCAACAATATAGCTGTCACTAAGATAGGTGAGCAGTTAATAGAAAACAAGCACACCGTCAAGTTTGTTTGCAGATGTTCCTGTTTACCTTGTTTATTCCTAAATGTTATAATTTTACAATTAAAACTTTATTTGCTCAAACTATTATCTGGCTTTCTTTAATATAATTAGAGAAATATATCTAGAGATAATTTCCAGACATTTCCTATCGCATCGTTGTTTTTTTCTTGTCACCGCAAAAATCACATTAAGACACATAGAAAGCGGTGATTTCTTAATTTTTGGTACTTTATATAAAACAAATACTAGAATATGACTTGTTATTCGGCTCTGAAATATCATCATTGTCTAGTGGATCAATACAGGATATTGCATGTTTACGGTGTATAAATTATATTTGCAAAATATATATGAAAATGAAAATGCTCGCTGTAAACAGTGGGGCGGTGTCGATCTCCGTTTCTACAACTTTTCTGTCCATACGTCTGGAGTGGTAACTGGAGGCACAGTTGATGTTCTCGCAATCGGTCATTTTCGGAAGCATGCTACAATTATACCAACCCGGAAGGATGAGACTCCCTCACCCTGGCTCGATCACTCGATGTAACTGTGCTACTGGGCCATATATATATAATTACAAGCAGTTCTGCCTGAAAGTGTGCCGATATTCGAGAGTTATCGCCTGAAACGGAGTTTTTGTCTTCTTGTTAACATTACCTCCTACCAACCTACATGACAAACCAGTATTACAAAACAAATCCCTGCTGGATGTTACAAGACAAAAATTCGTAGAAAAACAACCAAGGGCGTCTCAAATGGGTGGGGAGTGGGCACCACTTTCATGCCAAATTAACTCACGTGGTTATAACAACATGGTTGAAGACGACCGCCCCTACCCCACCTTTTTGCCGGACCCATCCCCTCCAATTTTGAAGAGCTTGCGGCGGAACTGAAAACAGCAAGGAAAATTCGATTTTCACAATTTCGTATGTTTTGGTTTAAAGCACATAGCTTCCTGCAAGGACCCTGGTCTAAAAAGTTGTCTCGACACCGATCAACAGGTGCCCTCGCAGACTGAGCTTATTAACATTAACATTAACAAGCATCCCCGTGGCCGATAGGCACTTGTTGTCATTTACTTGCTATTAAATTGCATATTATCAAGTTTATTAATTTCGAACGTCGTACACGGGGAAACTTATTAATTCCGCATCCAACAACGTTGATTTTCACTCGCTTTTGTTTCGGATTAGCCCTTTCCTTCTTAAACTAATCTGTATTCCGTAAAGATTTGAACAAACATTTGCCGCAGCTGCAAACTGCACCTTAATCGTTTTAGTGCGAGCACCGTACGCTATCCACTACTCTATCTGGAAGCTTTTGCACGGTTCTTTAAGAAACCGCACCATGTGAGCGATTAACAACGCACGCGCAAACGCACGCTAGCCGACAAACTCGTTTAGTGCATCGCTTTGCAATGTACGGTCCGACAAATGTGTCAATTTAAGAACTAATTAAGTATTAAATGTGGTTGGACGAATCCGAGACTTTCTTCGCACCAATTTTTCTCTGGTTAGCGAATTCCAGCGGATCGAATTTGTGATACTTTCCATTAAGACCACAGTTGTGCTGTGCAATGAAGCGAAAGCTTATAATGCACAGTCTTACAAAATGACAATAAAGTAATGCGCTTGGTTTATTAGTGTCTGATATAACGTGTACATTGTTTAATCTTCCCTGCAATAAAACAAACAACAATCTAAAATAATCAATAAGGTTATCAGACTTTAAAACACATGGAAAAAAGCAAGGTGCGGGACCCCGACTACGCTGGTGCCGTTATGTCGGGCTAAGCACCGAAAGCACTGTGTGCAATAACGGCATTCAACAGAAAGTCACTTCTCGCCACGCAACCGATGACCTCGAGGTGGCTCAAAAACTGCTGGATGGATTGTATGGAAGAAGGCGCTAATTGGCTCACGTTCAAAAAAGCCCATAATCGAACGAAGACAGCGGAGGGCTTGCCGAGTAGCGGACACTGCGACGAAGCAAGAAACACAAATACGAAGAATATGCAAGGACAAAACATTTATAATCCATGCTATTAGACGGGTTTGATGATTAACCCTTTAACGTTTGAATCAGTTGGTGGATCGTGCAACGCTTGACAAAGTCGAGCCAGCGCGAAAAATTCAACCTGAGCATTCCAGTGCATGCGGCTTACTCAAACCTCTGATATATCTACAAATTGTTGCTCAGTTCTTTATTAACCCTCGCAAACCCAACGAATAACAACGCATGTGCAAGCATACGCCCCCGATAAACTCAGTTAACACAACGCTTCGCAATGTGCGTCGATACAAGAGTTGGCAGTATCTTGCGAAAAAGAGTTGATTGATCGTATAAGTTATTTTTTTATTATAGAGCTCAAACTTCGAATGTTTCTATGTCCATATTCATACTATCAAAAGTTTCTTAGTGCACAGTGAGGTGGGCAATGGTTTCTATTCCGCAAGAATTAGACTTCATATATACCATGTGGTAGGAAAATTACTGTGAAGTATCGCTATGAATTCTGAAGTATAAATTTAGCTGCAGTAATCGAGTAAGTATGTCTGTCTCTGTGGATCACATTAAACGTCTTAAAATCATAGAATATAATTAAGCAATATGATTTTCTTCATTTCCACATATTTCACAAATTCTACAATGGCACAGGATTTAACGGCAGTCTTTGTTTATTGCCCGATGTTGTGTTGTTTTCCAAATATCTAGGCAGTTTTTGAAGATATCTTTTCGAACACGAACACTGCCGGGATTCTATGGAGTTGTAATCACTATTAAAGGTCATATTGTCACTTGACTAAAGTGGCGCTTTGGGTTCTTGCCGCTTGTCCATTCTGGCAATTTAAAGGATCACAATGCCATGTATCCTTGCATTTATAATCTTCGGTCTGTATTAGTGTACAACTTTTATGTTAAATAAATTGTTCTGGTATAAAAAAATCATTGTACAGGGCTGCCCATAAAGTAAGATAGTTTTTTAATTTTCGTAATACCTTTCCTAAAAATTATTCTTTGCTGAATCAACTCCCATGAATGCAGCACAATTCCAACTGCAATCCTCATTTTCCAAACGATAACTTCTGGAATTAAGTTTTCGACTATAAATTCATATTTCACTAAGGCTAGATTCATATACAATAGTCGGACATATCAATGTTTTCGTTATACAGCTTTCTAGGCAAAACTTCTTTCTATAGCCTTTAGCATAGATGTCTAGCTAAAGCGACGTAGGTGTGCCCAGCTTAAAAGCAAAACTGTGAGCTGTGCCGTGACACGCAACTATTTTGTACCGCTTCGCTGCCGATTTGTTTTTAAAAGCTTTTTATATGCAGGAAGCAGCCTTTAGGTTGACTGAACAGGCTGTGGTATGTTTTGCATATAAAACATTTCCTAAAAAGCTTTAAACCGATCTTAAAATGCCTGCTGAAAAGTTTGTTCCTAGCGGCTTGACCACAACGTACTCATGTTCGATAACACATTCCCAAACTACACGTATGTATATAAATTTTTCAATGATATTTATTTTCAGAATTATTACAAAAGACAATTGATCGCAATGTGAGGAGAATTTAATCAGTTAGGTTTCACCGAATAATCGACTATTTCCATATTTATTATTGTTTGTCAGTATGAGCTTGAATAGCACAATTCAATTTTGACAAGCGTATCTCAAAATCTTCATACTTCGTAAGGATTTTGTTGCGACCTCATTTAACAAGTTATATTTTGTGTAAAAATAGGACAATTTTGCTTTTGTCAACGTGTGTTTAATGACTGTGTAAATTGCGTGAACGTATTTGCTTATTTACGTGATAGATTTTGCTTGCGTGATGCTGGTTTCCTTCAAACGCGCGTGTACACATTGTAAACTTGTCTTAGCGCCGTCAGCGAAATCATTCCTCGGGCCGTTTGAATATCCCCAGATCTAGCAATAACAGTCAAATTGATGGCAGGTCATATCCTAGTTATTAAAATGCGATTCAGCGATGTGCAACAATTTTAAACCTTTGGGAAATAACTTGTTTAATGACATAAGTTCTATTTCAAATGCCGATTAGACTTCATCAAATTCTACAGGCGCGGTTAAATTGTTGAAATTTTTACGTATTTTCAGTTGTTCATAAAGCAAATGTTATTTCCAGGTGGAAATGGAATTTCCAACAAAATTTACATTTTCATTTCCATTTCATTTCCATGCAAATTTCCGTGGTCGCATTGTGTATATACGGTCCTAACACTATCTAAACTAAGGAATATAGCGCCTAAAACACCTACTTTGTTATAAAATTGTTGCAAATTTAATTATGACTTACGACTAAGTAATTTATTGTATTGCTTGTAACTCATGTGTTCGTACCAGATTCCAACCTATAACATTTTGAGAGGCCGAAAACACTTCTCTGTTTAAATTGACACTACTTGTTTCTATCGCAGCATCTTAGCAATAAATTATCCGAAATAATTGCAAATCACAATTAATAAGAGTGTGATTTTTGCATTTCTTGTATGAAGAGTCATTCTTGTTTGTATTTTATTGTTTAGTCAGGTGTATCTCTTTACGTGACGGAGATTATATTATATACATTTTGTCCTCCATACCATACTAATTGGCTATCGAATGGACACAAACTAAATTACTTGCTGTCTGTTTAGCATACTATATCATTTGAATTGGCTAGCTCAAATTGAAACATATACACAATAATTGCTCAGTTTATTCGTTATGCAACAAGAGAATAATCTTTTTAGATATAGGCATATATAGTTGCTACTTCGAGCTTTTCGTGCCTGGCCGGGCTGGACCTGTTCAGTGTTCATTCAGCAAGGAAGAGCTTGGGGCCTGGCCGGCCCGACGTCGATCACTGTTCGGGTCGGGCCTAAAGCATAGGCCCGTGCGTACCTCTAGTACACAGATATAGTAATGGCAGTTACTATTTGTTTGCAGAAGCAAAGAAGACAATGTTATAAATTCTAGGATAGATTATCTGCATTAACATATTGTTTCGCTAATATATCTACAAAACAGAATAGAAGACCAAACATCGCTTCCAAACCTAAATTGGCAGAACAATTTCTGTAGCTATGGTGACATTATCTCTGCGGTACTTACCGATGCCGATAATTACTGCAGCAGTTTAAAATTGTTTTAATAATTTTTTCGCTTTTGTATGTATTGACAGAAATTTACGGTAAAGAAGTTGTTTGACTAAATGCTTTACTTCGCATAACGTCAGCGTTGTGCAGGATAGTATATTAGACAAGTTATGTCTGTATAAGCTTAGTGTTATATATAGGAAAAATATAAATTATGAGGAAAAATTGAGGATCGGAAAATTTTTTGATACTCACCTGATCTACCTCGCCCCTCTCACCGCTCCCCCTCCCGCACAGACACCATCCCAGGTGCTTCGACGACGGACGTTGGACATCTATTAATATTTTCATGCAGTGGTAAGAGTCCGCTGGTCAGGCTGTGTAATTCGAATTGATAAAGATGATTCCTCAGAGAAGGCGCTGTTGACTTCATATTATTCAGAATAGAATGGAAAAGACCACTCGACAGTGGCAACGTGAAATCATTAGCTCATTAAAAATATCGAATCGTTGTTCAGACATGTATCAGGTTTGCGGAGATTGCGATGGAATTCCGTAACAGTATTGCGCGAGGCAGCAGTTTTTCGTGGAGAAAATTGGTGGAACAACCGACGGCAATCCACTTTGATTCAGACAGGTCATACGGTTGATGTGACATATGTGATATATGTAATACAGGTAATGTTTTATTACATATAAATCATATATAGATGTATCGCTTGATAAATTAATAATTACTTGGATCACTAACGTGAAGCTTCGTCTGTTCGACTAGCCGACGGTCAACATAAGAATATCGAAAGTCGACAACAAAAAGAAAATTGTTGAAAGGAGTGCACAGATTGCTTTTTACATAAGGATTCTCAGTCTTAGGTGTGGTCCTTTACCTCTGCTCCACGTGCACACGATATATTACTTCGGCTGATCAGTAGTTAGTGTATGTATTGATCACAGCGCAATAGCCTATGACTATATCACGTCTTGATTATAAATCATGGCTCGACTATATCGTTGTGACCACAAATGATTCACATACCAAGCAGGCAATATTCCATATTTTAGATGTCATATCTAAGTACTTTTATCAGTCGGTATCTTCTTTAGGGCAATGCTTGATAATATTTATTTGTAACAATTGGCTTGTTCATTTGGCGGTATAGAACTATTAAATAGCTTCCTAAAACCAAAGTCCATGCAGCGTAAAAAATATGCACATACTTACGGATCGATGCAATACGTTTAACGCGAATCAAAACTTAAACAAGTCTAATTTTATAATTTATTACTTCCAGGAACAAATTCACACATTTTCGCCGTGGCATTTAATTTTGTAGTATATTGAAAAATCGGCATGAATCCACGGAATGTAAATTGCCTTTATTTTGCACCGTGCTGACATCTTTTCTAATGTTTATTTTCTTCCAAATTACACAATTTATTAAATAAACCCCTTAATTTCGAACGCAGCAATTTACATAGATGACGTGATACCGCGGCTGGAAATTCCCCTATCGGACTGTCTACTCTACGTGTCATATATTTATATAATAGCTGTCCATAGGAGCATTAGCGATTGAAGGTCGAATTTCCCTTTAAGTCATATTTACCTCTATCTCCGCTGAAAGCTCAGCAAACGCTCCCACGAGCGCCCCAGGCGTGCGGACAATTTTATGAAAATTGTCAAAAATCAGATTATATTTAAGGGAAATTGACACAAATTGGCAAAAATAGAAGAAAATTTTAGGAATATGGACAAGTTATGAGTTTCTAAAATTTAAAAAAATTTACCCACCCTGACGGACCCCATCGTTGCCCTTCGTCCCTCTCCGCTAAAACCATCTACCTTCCAGAGCCGTCGGAAGTTGCACACTTATCATTGTGTATGATATATAAATAGAATAACAAATTACTCTGAAATATATCGCTACATGTATGCAGATTATATCACCAGATAAAGGGGATGCCGTCTTGTTTAAAGCTTCGCGTTTCTCCGGTACTATAAACCATACCCGAGTTCTTTGGTGTGGGTTGCTTTCAATTTTTGTTCTTTCACTTTTTGTTTCAGGCACTTCGGTACTATAAACCATACCAGAGCTTTTTGCTGGGGGTTGCTTTCAATTTTTGTTCTTTCGCTTTTTTTGTTTCAGGCATTTCGGTACTATAAACCATACCAGAGCTTTTTGCTGGGGGTTGCTTTCAATTTTTGTTCTTTCGCTTTTTTGTTTCAGGCATTTCGGTACTATAAACCATACCAGAGCTTTTTGCTGGGGGTTGCTTTCAATTTTTGTTCTTTCGCTTTTTTGTTTCAGGCACTTCGGTACTATAAACCATACCCGAGCTTTTTGCTGTGGGTTGCTTTCAATTTTTGTTCTTTCACTTTTTGTTTAAGGCATTTCGGTACTATAAACCATACCCGAGCTTTTTGGTGTGGGTTGCTTTAAATTTTTGTTCTTTCACTTTTTGTTTAAGGCATTTCGGTACTATAAACCATACCCGAGTTTTTTGGTGTGGGTTGCTTTCAATTTTTGTTCTTTCACTTTTTGTTTCAGGCACTTCGGTACTATAAACCATACCAGAGCTTTTTGCTGGGGGTTGCTTTCGATTTTTGTTCTTTCACTTTTTGTTTCAGGCATTTCGGTACTATAAACCATACCAGAGCTTTTTGCTGGGGGTTGCTTTCAATTTTTGTTCTTTCGCTTTTTTGTTTCAGGCACTTCGGTACTATAAACCATACCCGAGCTTTTTGCTGTGGGTTGCTTTCAATTTTTGTTCTTTCACTTTTTGTTTAAGGCATTTCGGTACTATAAACCATACCCGAGCTTTTTGCTGTGGGTTGCTTTCAATTTTTGTTCTTTCACTTTTTGTTTAAGGCATTTCGGTACTATAAACCATACCCGAGCTTTTTGGTGTGGGTTGCTTACAATTTTTGTTCTTTCACTTTTTTGTTTCAGGCATTTCGGTACTATAAACCATACCAGAGCTTTTTGCTGGGGGTTGCTTTCAATTTTTGTTCTTTCGCTTTTTTGTTTCAGGCATTTCGGTACTATAAACCATACCCGAGCTTTTTGCTGTGGGTTGCTTTCAATTTTTGTTCTTTCACTTTTTGTTTAAGGCATTTCGGTACTATAAACCATACCCGAGCTTTTTGCTGTGGGTTGCTTTCAATTTTTGTTCTTTCACTTTTTGTTTAAGGCATTTCGGTACTATAAACCATACCCGAGCTTTTTGGTGTGGGTTGCTTACAATTTTTGTTCTTTCACTTTTTTGTTTCAGGCACTTAGGCTTTTAATGGCGAATTTTTCAGACATGTTATTTACACAGTACAAACTGCGTGACGACCTCGTTATAATATTCTAGCAACGGTACAGCGTATCATAGCTGGGTTCAAGCTGTTGCCTGTCATGCTTATCTCAAAATGAACAGAACTGGTTTATTGCAATAATGTGATGTTTGTTTGGCATATAATTTATGTATGTTTGCCTTTCGTTTTGTTTGTACGTTGCTGTGAAACAGCGCTCGCCGTGTACAAGACTGTTTTAGACAATTCTCGAGTTCTGTTATTACCCAGTTTCGCATTTTGAGTGAATGTGGTCAGAAAGATTACCGATGTTAAGTAGCCGATGGATCCGTTCTGTATTGTATACTAGCCATATCAATTATGGCCTACTGTTGTGAATGATGGTTCGTTACGTTTGTGGCTAACGTATATTTCGATACATAGATAATGCATTAGACTCCAAGTGTTTGCAGTACAACTTAGAGTAGTTCACAGATAGCTGGCTAAATTTTTAAGCTTTACCCAGCGATGATAGAAGATGTCATCAGGAACTAATGCACTAAAACATCAAAACACTACGCTCATACGCGTTAGGTACTATTCGCAACTGCCGTTGTGATTATAGTTTACTAAATTAGGGAAAATACGCAAATTTATAGGTCAATTTATATTATACTAGTTTTTCAAAGAATAGTTTCATAATCGCGCTTTTTACTACATTTCACTATGCCCAAGTAAAGGTACGACGCCAACGATCTAAACCTATTGATATCAAACGCTTTGAGGCGGTGTATGTTGTTTTTATTACACGTTAGGCTTCACGCTTTCAAGTTGTATATTTCACTATGCCCAAGTAAAGGTACGACGCCAACGATCTAAACCTATTGATATCAAACGCTTTGAGGCGGTGTATGTTGTTTTTATTACACGTTAGGCTTCAGGCGTTCAAGTTGTATATTTCACTATGCCCAAGTAAAGGTACGACGCCAACGATCTAAACCTATTGATATCAAACGCTTTGAGACGGTATATGTTGTTTTTATTACACGTTAGGCTTCAGGCTTTCAAATTTGTATATTTCACTATGCCCAAGTAAAGGTACGACGCCAACGATCTAAACCTATTGATATCAAACGCTTTGAGGCGGTATATGTTGTTTTTATTACACGTTAGGCTTCAGGCTTTCAAATTTGTATATTTCACTATGCCCAAGTAAAGGTACGACGCCAACGACCTAAACCTATTGATATCAAACGCTTTGAGGCGGTATATGTTGTTTTTATTACACGTTAGGCTTCAGGCTTTCAAGTTGTATATTTCACTATGCCCAAGTAAAGGTACGACGCCAACGATCTAAACCGATTGATATCAAACGCTTTGGGGCGGTATATGTTGTTTTTATTACACGTTAGGCTTCAGGCTTTCAAGTTGTATATTTCACTATGCCCAAGTAAAGGTACGACGCCAACGATCTAAACCTATTGATATCAAACGCTTTGAGGCGGTATATGTTGTTGTTATTACACGTTAGGCTTCAGGCTTTCAAGTTGTATATTTTGCCTAATCTTTTTCCAAAATAAATTCATTTTTGACGGTTTCACGGTACGTGAGAATTTGCTGACCGAGGCGCTTAATATAGTTGTAGCTTAAGCGTAATTGATTTAGACATTTAAAAATTTTTAGTCCTATTTCTAAAAACTCATTCGGTTAAATATCGTCCCCTGTTTGCACTAAACAAGGCGCTATTTGGTGACATGATGACACATTGACGTGCACAATTTAAATATCACGATTATCTCACAAATCTCGCGCTCAATGTTACACCACTGTTAAACCAAGTTAGGGAATGAACGCTAAATGCCTGAAAACAACACCTACGAAACCAGAAATCTTCGTATCCAGTACAAAAGAAAAGTTAATACATATCTTTATTCTAACCATATCTAGATTCGTACGCAGCGTTCGAAGTGGTAGCGTTTACAAAATCTACATGTGAGAATCTTAGCAGAATTTGTATCTGATACTTTCTCGAAGTCTTTTTTGCCGTTTAGTATTGAATACACATAGTGGAATTCTATCAACCATGGTAGAGGTTCAACTCTATCAGCCAAGGTATATCTTAAAGTAGCATGTGGCAATTTTCGCAAAAATCGATCTGGGCTTCTCTAACACTGATAAAATACAAACTGGAATTTGGCCATGTTCACAAATTGAATTAAATCATTCGAGCACAATGAAGAATAGTATCGATAATGTTTATTATTTTTTGTCAATGTCATCCGATGCATATATAACATCTCTTTTGAGCAGCTAAAACATTTCCAACATTTTTAAAAATGTCGTTTCATCATTTTTCCACGTAATCAAAATCAGAATTCCTGCTATTTCTATGATTAAATGCTGCATACTGGAAATTATAATAAGACTAAATTATAACGAGACAAACAAAGCGTGTTGAGCTAACAGAACCGTAGAAAAATGTCGATTATTTTTAAGGCAGTTGTGAGTAAAAAATGCTACACAAGACGGTCGTGTCCAACAAGCGGACAGGTCGACAGCTTTCTTTCCAGAGAAGTTCCGTGAAGCACTTGTTCTAAAGGCTAGCTCACTAAATTTTGTACATAAGATTAATAAACAACAAAGATACACAAGTTTATTTACTTCAGCGCTATTTATCATTAAACAACGTTAGTCAATGAATAAAGGCTTTCAACTGGCACTTTTTGGATTCGTTATGTTTTTTTCTCAGAGTTTACCGTAAACAATATTGCCAATTACGTTTTGACCGATAATATTTTTAATTGTGACTGTCAGGTGACAAAAACTCTTCAGCCTAAAAAGATATGTATTTTAATTGTGAAGATACAGCTAGAGAAGATTTTTAACTTATTGTCTACATTCGTAATACATCAAATATATCCTTAAATTAATATTTCAGTTCTCAGGCAAACCGCAGGGCGTCCCGTATTTACCTGAAGAAACTAAAATTGTAATCAATCATAGCAATATTGATGGCTCTAGAATAGTTTGGATTTGTCGCTGATGCTTATGGTTTTGTCCCAATATTAATTGGTACTGCATTTTGCTACGTTTTTGACACAACCACACATACACGGACTGTTGGGTATTAATTGAATTATAATACACGTTTCTTCATGAGGCGCCATATTAAAATTGTCAACCATTCACACGACCAGTGCATGAAATACCGCGTAGAAGCTAATTTGTTTTTGTTCAATCATGGATAGACTTAATGGACTATGAAGTACATTTACAGCTTATAACATATGCGTTTAAAACTATCTCATTATAGCTTAGTGAAGTCATTCATGTTTCCAGTGCTATCTGCTGCCCAAAAATACGTGTTGTCTAGTGTTCTTTGTTTCTTTACAGCTACCAATGTGCAAATCGACTAAAAGCTACGATTTCCGTCTGAAATATACTCTGTCAAAATGTCCAATATTCAAGAAAGTTTATAAAGTTTGATCAGCACTCAGCCGTTACGGAATGACTTCAGCCGATTAGTAGTTAGTTTCACTGTTGCGTTCACGCAGTAGGTAATTACAACTACTAAAATACTGCGAGTAATATATAACTAGTTTGCAATAGATTGTAGCTGCTACGCCTGGTAGCCAACCATGAATTTTCTATGTATGCGGTGCCCTTTAACCTCTGTTGATTGATCATATTTCCATTGTCAAGAGGAACTTCCAAGTGGAAATGCTTCGAGCCTAATAATCAAGCTGCTGGCAACTATAGGCTGTAAGACCGTTGGATTGATTATTATGCTAACAGCATCTAAGCTACGGAGCAAACTGTCCATAACGCCTACTTCGTGAAATAGCTGTTGTAATTTTTACCGTAATTTAATGTAAGACTTGCTAAATTATGCTCTTTTATGTGGTTGATGTTACAGATACTGTTTGCATCCAGAAGTAAGTTGCGAAATAATGGGTCGTCATCATTTTTTTGCCAAAATGATACTGGTTTTGTTAGCATCAGTATCTTGCGAATAAATAAACGAATTGGTATAAGATTCAACAGAGGATGTCTCAGACGTGTTGAGCGCGTGTGAGTACTGTCCGCTCGTTGCTCTGAACTAATTATTGTTTATAGTTTGAGCAGGCTAGCCGATAAGAGTCTTTATTTGTTCATAAAATTAACCCGAACGGACCCAGCTTACCGTCAAACTGACAGATAATACTTATATATTAAGGTGTTGATATATGTTTTTCAAGCCTCCCATTTCAGTGTTTGAAGACAGAATACTTATACAGTGTATGCTTTCTAGTGATGCAATTTCATTGTACAGAGGCCGGTGAAATCAGTCCGCACCGATCTGGAGAATCCCTACTCAGGTTTGTTCTATAGCGTCCCTGAGCTTCTGAAATAGCAAAGTAAATGAATTCGTTTTGGGTTGCTAAAAAATGTCAACTCCGTCGTGAATGTGTGCTCGGTTTTTAGAAATCGAGAACTCTCTCATTTATCACATTATTATTCTGTCTCACTTCAAGGGTGGGGACTTTTTAAGCTCGTAATGCGCTGTATGTAGCTAAATAAATGCATCTAACCAAATATTTCCTGCATTGCGACCCTGTGCTTGAAACTAAATGGGGATCTCCGTAACTAAAAAGTGAACATAGCAGACGTTTTTCCAACCATCCGTAACGTAAATATCTCTATAAATGCAAGACGATAATCTTAGTTGTAATGCAACTATAAAATATTGAAATGTTGCTGGTTAAAAACACACTCAGAGGTTGTGTTTGGTCGTTGTTTTAGTGTCTCATATGTCATGAAAAGCATGATGTGCCGTTGAAATAAAAAGTTAAAAAATGTGTAGCTGCTAAATTACATTTTATTTACTCAGCTTTTTCTAAATTATGGTGAACCGACCTCAACCAAATAAATGCTGCTCCGGACTGGGCAGGATCAGTATACAGATCCAGACCGATCCGGTTGCATCAGTAATGCTTTCCTTTACTAAAGGCCAAAACCTTGTGAAATAGAGAAAGAGCGTTTCAAGAATCAACAGGCTAGTAGAGAGCGAATAAAGAAAGCGTTGACGACAACTGGGCCTGTATTCTTAAAATTGCATCCAGATAATGTTTATCCGCGGGTAATTTTTATTCTACCTAACACATGCTATTAATTTT
Organism: Trileptium ribeirensis; assembly: GCA_030248225.1. Classification (NCBI taxonomy): domain Eukaryota; kingdom Metazoa; phylum Nematoda; class Enoplea; order Enoplida; family Thoracostomopsidae; genus Trileptium; species Trileptium ribeirensis. The sequence goes on along the minus strand of JASANE010016453.1, from coordinate 18,818 downwards.
GGATATGGGTAAAAATCCTATAAATTCTATGAATATGGACAAGGGTAAAAATATTTACGCCCGAGCAGGTATATTTTACCTGCATGTATTTTTGCCTGTAAGTAAATATTTTTATTTGCGCGAATAATTTCAGCTTTCCTACGTGTAATTTCGCCGTTGTACGCTTCCTGCAGGTACCTTTGTCCTACCTCCAGGTGATGTTGGAAACTGCCAGTAATTTTACCGTACTTGCAGGAAATTTTGTCCTACTACCTGTAGACAATAATTATTTTGTCTACGACGGTAGATTACACAAATTGTATAGATATTTTCATATTATTCCATTTTATGTAAATTTGCGGGGGCTACTCACCGACAGCACCAAATTATTTGACAAGTCGTCTTCTATCCGTCTAAGCGTGTTGGATACGACCGTCTTGTGTAGCATTTTCTACTCATAGCTGCCTTAAAAATAATCGACATTTTTCTAAGGTTCTGTTAGCTCAACACGCTTTGTTTGTCTCGCTATAATTTAGTCTTATTATAATTTCCAGTATGCAGCTTTTAATCATAGAAACAACAGGAATTCTGATTTTGATTACATGGAAAAATGATGAAACGACATTTTTAAAAATGTTCGAAATGTTTTAGCTGAGCAAAAGAGATGTTATATATGCATGGGATGACATTGACAAAAAATAATAAACATTATCGATACTATTCTTCTTTGTGTTCTAATGATTTAATTCAATTTGTGAATATGGCCAACTTCTAGTAGTTTGTATTTTATCAGTTTTAGAGAAGCCAAGATCGATTTTTGTCACATGTTACTTTAAGATATACCTTGGCTGATAGAGTTGCACCTCTACCATGGTTGATAGAATTCCACTATGGATATTCAATACGGCAAAAAAGACCTCGAGAAAGTATCAGATACAAATTCTGCTAAGATTCTCACATGTAGATTTTGTAAACGGTACCACTTCGAACGCTGCGTACGAATCTAGATATGGTTAGAATAAAGATATATGGATTAACTTTTCTTTTGTACGGGATACGAAGATTAATGGTTTCGTAGGTGTTGCTTTCAGGTACTTAGCCTTCATTCCCTAACTTGGTTTAACTTTGGTGTAACATTGGGCGCGAGATTTGTGCAATAATCGTGATATTTAAACTGTGCACGTCAATGTGTCATCATGTCACCCAAATAGCACATTGTTTAGCGCAAACAGCGGACGATATTTAACCGAATGAGTTTTTAAGAAATAGGACTAAAAAATTTCAAGCTCAATCTATAATTATGGTATTCTACTTTGAATGAGCGTAATGTTTTGCTGTTTGCGTTAGGGTTTTAAACGCCTTTTTAGTCTCGACTAGCAAATATGTTTTGTCTATATTACTTTTATTAAAAGCAACTTAATAAATAAAAAGATTGCTAAACCCTTTTTATCTTACTTTAGTAATAGCTAAAATGTAGCTATATATACGTCTAATTTGGTTTCAGACTACAAAAGATTAAGCATAGTGTTGTGTACTTTGAAACTCGTAGTGTTTTACACCTTCTGTGACTCTTGTGTACGAAACTTGGTTTTTTGTTTTATTTTGTTAAATGTAACTTATGAACAACATCGCTCTTAAACCATTTTGCTTTTAATAAAATGTTTGTGCCCAATTAGGTCTCAGACTACAAGATTAAATGTAGAGATTCCTAATTATATAATTTTCAATTACTAAGCTTTGAATAGATAGAACACACTCTGAAATTTTAAATAACATGTAGCTTAGAAAATAATTGGCAAGATATATATTGTTAAATATATTTTAACTATTGTTGCCCAGTGAAATCTTAACACATAAACAAATGAATAAATTAGTACAGACCAGTAGAGGATATAAATAAATGAAAGAATATATATATCGTAGGTGTCGCGTGTTCAAACCCTACTGGGCGCATATTCTTCTTGCGCAACACACTAAAGCCACGTTGCTTCAGGGTAGCCGCCTGTCAAATGGGTACGAGCTTGTTTGGATGGTAAACGGAGTTTTTATGCCGGCTTTGGCGTCTCTTCGCAACTTGAGCTTCGGCAATTGTGACTGCGATTGCCACGAAAAGGGAGATCAGCACCCACGCTTTGAATATAAAAATTGGGACCTTTAATACGTTTAATACATTTTAATATCGAAGGTGTCCAAGGTCTGTCGGCTTTGGGGGTTGGGGTAAAGTCATCTTTGCGATTTGGGTGGTGACGGCAGGGGAATAAGTGTAATCAAAACTTTTCTATGTCTCCGTATATATTCAATTTAACTTCCAGTTTAAATTCTGTGTAATGTTGCTATAATTACATTTTTAGCGAGCTTTGGGCGGTGGATAATATGTAGCTCAATCTGAGTGCGCTCTTCGGCGACGCTAATCATTCCATTTCCCCCTCCCTCATCGCCTATGCATACATATATTGTGGCTCACTAGGTAAAAGGTAGGACGGGTTGTCGATCTATGCCGATATGACTCACCCTTCCATCTCATAGGGGTGGGCCATTTGAATAGAATACGTACGAAAATGACCAATTGTAGGGTCGCCAATTGTGGCTCCAGTTACCGCTCAGGACCTCGCGTTATTCGAAAAGTTGTGAAAACGAAGGTCAGTAGCGCTTTGCTGTATAGAGCAGATGAATTTTCTTATATATAATAATTTTTATGTAAACTGTGTAAATTGAAAGATGTAAAAATTTGTGTACATATTTCTATATAGTAGGCTACTTAACCACAATTTTAGGTGCATATTTTTCAATTTATATATATTTCTCAGACCCAACGTATATTCGTCTATTCAAATGCCATCAAACAATTCATTTATCCTGCATTATAAACAGCTATTTAATTCTACTGAGAATACATGTGATAATGTCAATTATGATACTGGTTATGCTCTTTATAAGGCCTTTACCAATACTTATTTATTAAAATTAATTCAGCTATTGCAAAACATGTATGCAAAGTTTAAATCATGTGTAAAGGGCAACGAATCGTATTTCTTTGAAACGAACCAAGGAGCTGTACTGTCTTCCTTTCTTTTTATAGGCTATTTGAATGATCTTGAAACTGATTTGCAAAATGAAAACGAAGCTGGTATTCGTGTAAATAATACACGATTATGTTCATTACTATTTGCTGATGATTTAATTCTTTTTGGTGACTCCGGCAAATCGCTACAAAAATCCTTAGATGTCCTACAAACATATTGTAACACATGGAAAATGACAGTAAATGTTAATAAATCAAAGATACTTATATTTAAACAACCAGCGGCACACACGAGTAACCACGAATACAAATTAGGTGATCATATTCATAGAAAGAGTAACAGAATATAAATATCTATGTATTGTCTTCGGTGAAACTGGACTTTCATGCGAAAAATCTATAAAACACAGGGTTATACAAGGGAAAAGAGCTAAGAACACTTTACAAGGATATCTAACACACCTGGATCTTCCAATATCACTAAAATTGAAGGTATTTGATATATTAGTAGGTACAGTGGTGCATTATTCGTCAGAGGTATGGGTTTTTATATCTGAGGATATACTGTTAATAGACCAGGTATTATCGACAGAGTACAATTATCATTTATAACGCATTGCTTTAGAATCAGGCAGTGTGTTCCTATACAAGGACTTTATAGTGAAGCATGTAGATTCCCCATGTCGGTTATTCGAAAAACGCGATTAATTAATTATTGGATACATTTAATATCATTAGATGAAAATACATTGTGTAAAATATCATATAATAATTTATACGAAATGACAAATACACACCCGAGAGCTGTAACTTGAGTATCACACTTAAAATCTTTGCTATGTAGACTAGGTTTTGAGAATGAATGGAATACACAATAAATTAATAATAAAACTGTTTTTCTACAAACTTACAAAACAGTGTTAACACGCGAATATGATGCCATCTGGCACTCACAAATGTTAAGAAAAACCAGTCTGAACCATAGTAATATAAGGTATAAAGAAGAGATTAAATTATTCTTTTATCTCGAATGTATATATGTAAAGTCACATTTGTTTGCAATGTCACAATTTGGATTAAGACCGCATGATCTAGAAGTTGAGAGAGGCAGATATGAACTACCTGTAATGTCACGCAACCTACGAATATGGAGAATGTGTACACTAAATGTCATTGAAGATGAATATCTTTTTCTTTTGAATGTCCAGCATATAAAAGATTAAGAGTTTCATTCCCCAGTTATCTTACAATAACTCCATCCATCGATAAATTTATACAACTAATGAAAACTGAAAATCACGAGTTACTTCGCAAAATTGCAAAAATTACATATGAGTGTACGAAGCATCTTCGAGTTTTGTGATTAGTGGCGGCATCAGGCTTTATGTATACCTTCTTGTATTTGAGTAATGTCTAAAGAAATACAGTGTGTGATCCAGATCAAAGCACAGTAATGTCTAGATCTGTTGAAATAAGCCATTAAACTAAACTAAACTATATATATCTATTATATTAATTATCGCTACATAATAATGAATCTAATATGATATGACAGCAGTATTGTAATGGAATTATCGCTTTCAGTATATTGTCACTACAGACGGATCACATACAGCATTTGTCACAGTCATCGACCTTCGGTAGTTTTCAATGTTTGTTGTCGCTGTCTGCGTCACGCGTTATATTTTAGTTTGGGACGGAAAATTGTCGGCTAAATAGCTCAGTGGTTAGAGCAGAGGCACGCAAAGCCCAAGGTCAACAATTCGAATCCAGCTTCTGTCGACATTTTCTGATATTCCATAATATTACTTACGTATTCATTGATGAACAAATACGTGCGTTAGCATACTTGTGTAGATACACGAGGTTAAAAATAAATTTTAAAAGCGTTATGACTTTGCTTTTCATTATTAAAACAGGCTATTATGCTTTCCTTCTAGTTTTTTTGAAAATATCTTATATTCAATTACGTCATTCAGCGTTTTAATAATGCATTTGTTGTTTCTAAATTGTCATATTTCGCATGATCGCGTTTATAATAGCGAACTGGCTTGTCACTCTATTTAATCTTACGAGAGCATACTGTTGGATACCCTTAGTTAAAACGCACCGGAGAAGCTGTGACTTAAATAAGCACAAAATTTGGGCGGCGTTCCGACGTTTGAAAACTATGTACCACACACATTGTCAGGCACACAGTCGACAACAGGGTGTCGTTGACACCTCCATGTTTTTTATAAATTTTTTTCAATGGTGGCTAGCTAGGGTTTTGCCACTTATCGCTGGTGTTAGCATACCGTGTCTTCATTGCAGTTTTACTGACAGTGTGCGACACCATCTCGTGGACATACACGTGGTACATATACAAATATCGAGATTTAATGGAACTACACCGCACAATTGAATAATACACCAAATTAGCTACAGACGGCGTCTGTTACAGTCAATTTGCACCAAATTGGTAGCTAAGGGTGTGTACGACTCCGTAAACAAAAATATAGTAGCTAGGGGTGTGTTGTAAACCCCTGCCAACTAGTTTACGGTACGTGTGTGACCCTGACTGTCTGTACGATAGTGTTGCCACTACTGGGGGACAAAAGTTTCAAACAACGGGGACATTATAACATGAATGCACACCTATAATTTTGAAAAAATTGTGTTTTTCACAAATTTTTAACCAGTCGGATACATGATAATTTTTGCGTCATACTCTTATTTAATGACGTTTAGTTTAACAATTCATAAATTGTGTATTGTTATTGTGGTTACGATTTCAGATCTTCGGCCTTTTTATTGCAATATGAATAGAGCAGAGCTTAATCCGATATTAACTGCGAATGATCTGGAGCATTTGGCAATGGAAGATCTTCAATTTAAACTAATGCTCGGACGATATAATCTAGAACTTGCGTGGAAATATCATGAGCTTTCCGTTTGTTTACCCGAAGAAATTGCTGGCATATTTAAATGTGGTCCCGTCAGTATACGCAACGGTTGTATTGCATCGTACCTCCGAGTTCATAACGTAAGTGCTTTGTTATCTGTTTGTTTTAAGATATCGTAAATATGCTATAAATGTGGATATGCCAAACGTTAATTATACTAAGCGCCTAGGTCGGCGAATTCCCAATTACCGCAAAATTTCTTGGACTTTAATGATAATTGATAAAAGGATAAGCAAAAATAGAAAAATGAGAAATACCTGAAATAGAATCTTTATCCGTAGCTGTAATAAATTGTTATGATACTGATCGCCACAACATTATAGTGCAGAAACGAGCAGAAATTCGTTAGGACGGTCTGCGTTGCAAACATTAGCTTGAACATCGCCAAAAGTAGTAAAACGCACAACTCGGTGTTTATATTTTTATATGTCCAAGTTAAAAGTACATTAAACGTGGATAAGTACTATTATTCTGTTGGTCTGACTCTTATCCTTTGCGTACCAAATGTTTTTAGGGTACGACAGTATGCGGCACTGATCCAAAAATTGGGTGCAGTGATCCGTCCTTGATGTGGTCTATTCAAAGGATCAAACCGCAATGCTTTTGCATCTACAATCAAAAGTATAGAACTGTTCTGTCGGTATCCAAAGAAAATCCAATAAATAGCAATGGTGATCGAGTTGTTGAAGCTCAAAGACTAACCGAACAAACACTTGAAGGTAAGACATTAAATAAAGCGTTTATTATAGATTGTAATATTTATAAAATCCGGGTTATGTAACGTAGATAAAATTCAAAATAACACCAGATACTTCGGTTGGGCGGTTTTATCAATAATATCGCTACTGCATTAGATAACTGGTCCGAAGGCGGTAACAGAAATGGTCTCCTAATACTGAAGAACGCACATAACTGTTTCAGAATAACGAACCTCCAATCCGTACGCAGAAAGTAGAATTATATTTGTCAAGAAGCACACAGTACTAAATCCTTAGCAAAATAAGAGAAATGAATCCATTTCAGTTTTTGTAGCAAAATACAAAACGCAAATATTGTGCCGGATCGATGTTTGAAGTAATTCAATACTTTACACAAAGCGGGTGATCAAGGGACACAAAATTTTAGTTTTGTGGATTAGACACTGCTCTTCAACAGAACGCTTTCTAAATTGACAACTCTACTAGTTATGTACTATGCCCCATTTATGCCCGTGGTACTCATTGTGGGATAGAGATAGTAGCATCTATCTGCATCGACGGAAACGCGATCGGAAATATTTACTACGTTCGAGGTGTGCAAACTTGTGATCGTTGCTATGAATGTGTAATCTTAACACTTGAATCTTAACCTATACTAGGTATGTGAGAATTTTTATGACTTTTCATGTGACAAAACTTACTTAAACTAAAATTCTATTAACTAAAACATTTTTTTCAGGTGCAACCGTTAGATACGAAAATATCTCCACTACGCCAATGCTGTAATTACGCAAAACAAGCGCTATGAAAGAAGCAGTTAATGAGATCAAATTGCGGTGCATAAGTCTTGAGGAAAAGTAATTCTAGGAACTAGAGAATCGTTACCGCTTATATATTGCATAAATTCAAAAATAAAGACATTCTCGCACTAGTTTTGTGGTCAGATAATTTTTGTGGAGATAATTTTATTATTATTTTATTATATTTTGTGTTCAGAGTTAGGTCCAGAATCATTGTGGCAATTAGAACATCTCGGTGACGGACGATATTACATTACGAACGAAAAATACTCGACTATATTGAAACTCAATTCAGCGCCAATGGAATCCGGAGAATACATTACTGTTGTTGATGGCAGCCTCGGAACATCATCGGAACAATCAACTTTTCAGTCTCTATGGGTGATTACCGTGCTTGATCAATATGGATAAAGCACCTGGATCTTTTCACGTTTTTGTGTCTTAATATCGACGACTAGATGCTCCGCAGGAACCGTTATGTTTCATGCACAATTGATTATTTGACTCTTGTTTCTTCGAGTTATCGTCGAGACGAAAGTGTTTGGTTTGAAGCATCATTTGAAATTTGCAACAAAGGAACCATTATTTCAGGTTCTGTGAAATTGCACATTAATTTGAAAATTTTTTTAACACATTCTGGGAACCGGTGAAATGGTAATGGCAATATAAGTCTTTGCAAAAAGTCCATGCATATATTAATTGGTGTCAACTCACTGATAATCCGTATTATAGACTATATCTTTATACCTATAGGAATAGTAACCACTCGAACTACGAATGAAAATTCACCTATCCGGTACATATCTGTCTTGGAACCTACTGGTTTCACGTTTGCGTTAGCTTATCGGTTGGTGCCCAGATTCTTAATTGGATTTAAAGATATCTAGAGACCAAACGATTCCGGAAGACATCTAAAACCTCTACGGATTATTAAGCAGCAACTATAAGCAATAATACTATTATTAAAAGAGGTGCATTCTTTGCTAAAATTTAAGGTGAAGTAACGAATGCAATCCAAGTTTATTGTAACAGTAATCTTAAGTAGATGGTTCCTATATTTGATTAAACTGACTGGAATGATAATTACGGAACATTTTTCGGTCAACAGCCGTTCTCAACAAGTACAGCCATGCAAAAATTGAGTGAAATCGCTGTAGTTCAGCTGGCTTTGCAATAATTTTTTACTAAATTCGTATTTCCACCAAAAGCTATATGCTACTTGGATACACACAGCACCCAGTCCATATTGTTATACCCGACACGACCCGATATGGCTGCGTTCTCTGTAGATACAAATTCGCAGATACAATATATAAGCAGAACAAAATATTCGTAATTAAAGCAACAAAAGACATTAAAAATATGCATTGGCGTTCCAATATTATTTTGAGCTATAATACTAAACGTGGATTCCCATTGATTACAGCAATGTTACGTTGGGATTATGCAAAATTCTACACTGCACACACATAGAACATATGCGATGATATTGTGGGTACCCCACCACCAGAGTCTGTGACAAGACGCGACTGGACCCAACTAGACTGCTTGCTGTACGTAGAACGTACGTCCTAATCTACCATCTTTTAGAACATTTAGACTTATAATACGTGATCCAACCAACAATTTCTTGTGCTAAGACTCATTTCTATTAAATTACGACCGATTTAGTCTTAGAAAAGAGATGTTCATTCCTCGTACGCTCTAAGTTATTGCACTGCTGATCGAAAAGCAAAATTATGTTGTACCTTATCGTAAATGATTTTTGAATGCTTAGGCAGCAACAGTTACAACAGTGAGACCTTGCTACATAAATAATGTCTAATCCTGAATTTTTCAATGTCGGCAACATATATAATCTATCATTTATTTACGCAGGAATTTGTGGAGATCGCTTGCAGTGGTCATGAGTATATGTGCAATAAATTTCAAAGGCATTGCTGCGCATAATTATCGTTTGCACTTCAGTACGGCTGGGCAAGCCCAACTATAATCATCTTTAAAATGTAGAAATTTTTATATTCTTTAATAAATTTTTGGCATAACACTACCTGGAGCGATGAACGTTGCCACAAAACGAGATGACCTTATTGTCACGTATATTTGCGACCGCCATAAGTTCGACAACCAATTTGCATATGTCCACAGACTTCACTGTGTCAATTTCACTATTTCGCTTTTCATATGTCAACGATAACTAATGTTCATGAATTTGAGGTGTAAAGGACGTTTTGTGTTTGGACTGCACAGTCTGGCTATAATAAAGGATGACAAATACAGTGCCTAAAGATGTCACATATATAGTTGGTGAATAGTACTGCATAGCTATAGAACACAAAGGACAAAAATTATTAATACAAAGAAAATATATACAAATAGTGTAAGTGCAACGGTTATCTGTGTGAACGCAAAAAAATGATTTATTTACTACTACACCATTTCGGAAAAAAGTATAACTTCAGAAAGTCTATAAAATCAGAAAATATTGCTATTAAAACCATTTGTTTTATCATTTTTGCTTATTTATTCATGCATCCTTATCACTGATTGCTTAATGGTTAGCAAAAGTCTTACCCAAATGGTTATTTGCCCATTATTTTCATGCACAGGCTATATAACTCTTTTCAAGTTTAGCAATGAAACACAACTTTTGAAAATAATAAGCTAATGGTTCTAAAAAGAAATCGTAATTCAATTACCAACAAACGAGTGCTTACATTTCTAATGCGTTTATATTTTGTTTTTGTTATATTATTGCGTTCTCAATTTATATTCCGTTTGACAAATACATATTTCTCTTTTTCAAATTTATTTTTCCCACAATTCGTTTTCCGGTCCATGTTCTCCTAAAACCCAACGGCTGTGCCTCCTCATCAAGCAATAAAAATTTTAGCTCCCTTGAACAAACATACAAAACAGTATAATCTTTTATGAGTTAATGGATAAAAAACAATAACTAAAAAGAGTTCAGGTTGTAAGAGCACCGCCATGCCTGCTACAGGCTTCGTCCATTTATCAAACACTCATGCTATGAAACAATGGAAACAATAACAACTTGGAACATACAACTTTATACGACATATGTGGTGCTAGGCATTACTCAAGCGTTGTATAGCATTTCAATCGTCGTAGGGATTCATTAATTTGAACGAGTCTAAACAGTTCCAATATGTCTATATAGCTGTTCAACAGAACTTATACGAGGCCAAATTGTCATCTCTCACAAAACTCAAGAAACATAGACCCGAGGTTTAAGATCTATTAATGAATTTTGCATGAGCAACCTCCCTGTCTCTTGGATTTAACTCATGCTTTTATGAAGGTAAAAAGTCCGGCGATGATGAATTTTGCACAGATCTGGTTTAGATTAAGCAAATTTTTAGGTTTTCACATACTTACATCATGGAATTCTGGCAACCTTTGAGCATTCATTATGCTATCCAATCCAGCATGAAGGCTTAAAAACTTATTGTCATACGTGAATTTGAAATGTATTTGAAATTTATCATGTTATATGCGAGTTTGCTGTATAACAACAATAAGTTTGAGCCAATGTGTGTTCGGAAATGAATATAAAATAAAATTCAATATGCAAATTAGCTACGTCATATCTGCATGAACAAGTTTTGTAATTATTTGTGTTTCTGTTGTCTTTCCGTTTGTTTTCGCTTTGACGCTGTCGTTACTTCATCATGAAGGTAAGTAATTCCAAGAATGTATACAACATATAATAATAATAACAAACGTATGCTGATTCGTTTCGACACAAACCGTAGAAAGGTTCAATAAAACTGCGCCAGTTCAGCATTGTATGAAATTTTTTAGTTCGACGGTATGATTCGACTTAGGAAAGTCAGCGTAATCAAAGGCGGAATGAGGCAATAGAAACACAAATAATTACAAAACTTGTTCATGCAGATATGACGTAGCTAATTTGCATATTGAATTTTATTTTATATTCATTCCGAACACACATTGGCTCAAACTTATTGTTGTTATACAGCAAACTCGCGTATATAACATGATAAACTTTCAAATACATTTCAAATTCACGTATGACAATAAGTTTTTAAGCCTTCATGCTGGATTGGATAGCATAATGAATGCTCAAAGGTTGCGGATTCCATGATGTAAGTATGTGAAAACCTAAAAATTTGCTTGATAAACAGATATCTGCAAAATTCATCATAGCCAGACTACTTTCATAAAAGCATGAGTTAAATCCAAGAGACAGGGAGGTTGCTCATGCAAAATTCATTAATAGATCTTAAACCTCGGGTCTATGTTTCTTGGGGTTTTGTAGAGAGATGAGCAATTTGGCCTAGTATAAATTATATTGAACAGCTATATAGACATATTGGAACTGTTTAGACTCGTTCAAATTAATTGGATCCACTCTACGACGATTGAAAATGCTATACAACGCTTGAGTAATGCCTAGCACCACATATGTCGTATAAAGTTGTATGTTCCTATTTGTTTCATTGTTTCCATTGTTTCATAGCATGAGTGTTTGATAAATGGACGAAGCCTGTAGCAGGCATGGCGGTGCTCTTACAACCTCAAACTTCTTTTTTTAGTTATTGTTTTTATCCGTTAACTCATAAAAGATTATACTGTTTTGTATGTTTGTTCAAGGGAACTAAATTTTTTATTGCTTGATGAGGAGGCACAGCAGTTTTAGGACAACATGGACCGGAAAGCAAATTGTAGGAAAAATAAATTTGAAAAAAAGAAATATGTTATTTGTCAAACCTAAAATAAATCATCAACGCAATGATATAACAAAAACGAAATAGAAACGCATTAGAGGTGTAAGCACTCGTTTGTTGGTAATTGGAATTACGATTTCTTTTTTTCAACCCATTAGCTTATTATTTTCAAAAGTTGTGTTTCATTGCTAAACTTGAAAAAGAGTTATATAGCCTGTGCATGAAAATAATGGGCAAATAAGCCCGTTCGGTAGGACTTTTGCTAACCGTTAAGGAATCAGTGATAAGGGATGCATGAGAAAAAAAGCAAAAATGATGGAGCGAAATGGTTTTAATAACAATATTTATTGATTTTCTGAAACTTTTTGAAGTTGGTATTTTTCCAAAATGGTGTAGTAGTAAAATAAATCAATTTTATGCGTTCACACGGGGATGGGCGTTGCACTTTACACTATTTGTATATATTTTCTTTGTATTGATGGTTTTTGCCTTTTGTGTTCTATAACTATACAGTACTATTCACCAACTATATATATGTGACATCTTTTAGGCACTGTATTTGTCATCCTTTTATTATAGCCAGACTGTAGCAGTCCAAAACACAAAACGTACTTTACACCTCAAATTCATGAACATTGAGTTATCCATTTGACATATGGAAAAGCGAAATAGCTGAACCAGACACAAGTGAAGTCTGTGGACGTGTGCCAATTGCAATTGTCGAACTTATTGACATCGCAAATATACGTGACAATGAGGTCATCTCGTTTTGTGGCACCCCCCCCCGCTCTAGGTAGTGTTATGCCAAAAATTTATTAGAAGAATATAAAAATTTCTACATTTTAAAGATAGTTATAGTTGGGGCTTGCCCAGCCGTACTGAGAAAGTGCAAAGTTCAATTAATTATGAGCAAGCAAAGCATTTTGAATTTATTGCACATATACTCAGTGACCACTGCAAGCGATCTCCAGAATTTCCCTGCGTTGAAATAAATGATGCATTATATTTGTTGCCGACATAGAAAGTTTCAGGATTAAACATTATTTATGTAGCAAGGTCTCACTGTTGTAACTGTTGCTGCCTACGCATTCAAAAAATCATTTACGATAAGGTACAACATAATTTTGCCTTTTCGATCAGCAGTGCAATAACTTAGAGCGTACGAGGAATGAGCGTCTCTTTTATTAAGACTAAAATCGGTCGAGCGTTAATCAAAATAAGTCTTAGGCACAAGTAATTGTTGGTTGGATCACATTATTATAAGTCTCAAATGTTCTAAAAGATGGTAGATTCGGACGTAATTTCTACGTACAGCAAGCAGGCTATGGTGCGCAATTCCCAGTAGCCTATTGTCACAGAAAATGGTGGTGGGGTACCGCGAGATATCATCGCATATTTTCTTATGTGTGTGCAGTGTAGAATTTTGCATCATCCCAACATTAACATTGCTGTAATCAATGAAAATCTACGTTTAGTATTATAGCTCAAAATAATATTGGAAGTGCAATGCATATTTTTAATATTCTTTTTTGTTGCCTTAATTACGAATATTTTTGTTCTGCTTATATATTGTATCCTCGATTTATTATACTACAGAGAACGCAGCCATATCAGGTCGTGTCGGGTATAACAATATGGACTGGGTGCTGTGTGCTTATCCAAGTAGCATATGGCTTTTCGTGGAAATACGAAAAAATTTAGTAAAAAATTATTGCAAAGCCAGCTGAACTACAGCGATTTCTCTCAATTTTTTTGCATGGCTGTACTTGTTCAAAAACAGCTGTTTGAGCCGAAAGATGTTCCGTAATTAGCATTCCAGTCAGTTTAGATCAAATATAGGAACCATCTACTTAAGATTACTGTTTACAATAAAAATTCCAATTGCATTCGTTACTTCACCTTTAAATTTTAGCAAAAAAATGCACCTCTTTTAATAATAGTATTATTGTTGTATAGTTACTGCTTAATAATCCGTCAAGAAACTTTTGATGTACTTACAAAAAATGCCTTTTAATTCTCTAGATATCTTGTAATCCAATTAAGATATTTGGGCACCAACCGATAAGGCTAACACAAACATGAAACCAGTAGGTTTAGAGACGGATATGTACCGGATAGGTGAATTTTCAATTTGCCGGCGTTCAAATCGTTCCTTATTTTCCTATAATTATAAAAGATATAGTCTATAATACAAATTATGAGTGAGTTGACACCGATTGAGTATATGCATGGAGACTTTTTGCAAAGTCTTATATTGCCATTACGGTTTCACAGAGTTTCCCAGAATGTGTTAAAAAAATTTTCAAATTAATGTGCAATTTCACAGAACCTGAAATAATGGTTTCTTTTTTTCAAATTTCAAATGATGCTTCAAACCCAAAACACTTTTCGGTATCGACGATAACTCGAAGAAACAAGAGTCAAATAATCAATTGTGCATGAAACGTGAGCGCGCCCTGCGGAGCATCTCGCATCCCGGTCCCGAGATATTAAGACACAAAATCGTGAAAAGATCCAGGTGTTTTATCCGTCCTGATCAAGCAGAGTAGATCCCGCCCCATCGGAGACTGAAAAGTTGATTGTTCCGATGATGTTCCGAGGCTTGCCATCAACAACAGTAATGTATTCTCCGGATTCCCATTGGCGCTGAATTGAGTTTTCAATATAAGTCGACTATTTTGCGTTCGTAATGTGATATCGTCCGTCCCCACCGAGATGTTCTAATTGCCACAGATTCTGGACCTAACTCTGAACACAAAATATAAGATAAAAATAATAATAAAATTATCTCCACGAAATTATATCGACCACAAAACTAGGTGCGAGATGTCTTTATTTTTGAATTTATGCAATATATTAAGCAGTCACGTTATTCTAGTTCCTAGAATTACTTTTCCTCAAGACTTATGGTCCGCAATTTGATCTGGTTTTCTTCTTCTTTCATAGCGTTTGTTTTGCGTAATTATAACATTGGCGTAGTGAAATTATTTTCGTATACGTTAAACTGCCGCTCTTAAAAAAATGTTTTAGTTAATAGAATTTTAGTTTCAGTAAGTTTTGTCACATGAAAAGTCGTGAAATTCTCACATACCTAGTATAGGTTAAGATTTGCGTGTTAACTTTATGCGTTTGGAGTGACGATGACAAGTTTGTTTTTTTTTAGCGTCAGAATATGTTTCCTATAGCGTTTCCGTCAATGCAGATATGTTCCTATTCTCTATCCGACAATGATTTCCGCGGGCATAAATGGGGCATATCACGTGACTCAATAAGAGTATTGTCAATTTAGAAAGCGTTCTGTTGAAGAGCAGTGTCTAATCCACAAAACTAAAATTTCGTGTTTATTGAATCACCGGCTTTTTTGTGTAAAGTATTAAATTATTTCAAACATCGATCCGGCTCGATTATTTTTGCGTTTTGTATTTTGCTACAAAAAACTGAAATGTATTCATTTTCTCTTATTTTGCTAAGAGATTTTAGTACTGTGTGCTTCTTGGCAGTTGTAATTCTTCTTTCTTGCGTACGTATTGGAGGTTTGCCATTCTGAAACAGTTATGTGCGTTCTTCGGTATTAGGAGACCATTTCTGTTTTCCGCCTTGCGAACCAGTTATACTAATGCAGTAACAATATTATTGATAAAGCCGCCCAAGGGGGGGATCTGGTGTTATTTTGAGCTTGATCTACGTTACATAACCCCGGATTTTATAAATATTTACAATCTATAATAAACGCTTTTCTTAATGTCTTACCTTCAAGTGTTTGTTCGCTTAGTCTTTGAGCTTCAACAACTCGATCACCATTGCTATTTATTTGGATTTTCTTTTGAAATACAGACAGAACATTCTTTATACTTTTGATTGTAGATTCAAAAGCATTGCGGTTTGATCCTTTCAATTGACCCCGCATCCAAAGGAGACAGATCACTGCGCCCGATTTTTGGATCAGTGCCGCAGTAATGTCGTACCCTAAAAACATTTTTCGTACGCAAAGGATAAGCGTGAGGCCAAAAACAGAATAATAATTTCTTTATCCACGTTTAATGTACTTTAACTTGGACATATAAAAATATAAACACCCATTGTGCGTTTTGCTCTATTTTGGGGGTAAATCTCAAGCTCAATGTTTCGACGTCCTAACGAAATTTTCTCCTCGTTTCTGCACTATAATGTTGTGGCAATCCATATCATAAACAATTTATTAGCTACGGATAAAGATTCTATTTAGGTATTTCTCATTTTTCTATTTTTTTGCTTTATTGCTTATAAGAATCATTAAAATTCCAAATTTCGGTAATTGGGAATTCGCCGACCTAGGCATCATATAATTAACGTTTGGCATATCCACATTTATGACATATTTACAATCTATTTTCAAAACAAAACAGAAAAAAAAAGCACTTACGTTATGAACTCGGAGGTTACGATAAATCAACAACCGTTGCGTACTGTGACGGGACCCACATTTAAAATGTGCCGGCAACTTCTTCGGTAAACAAAACGGAAAGTTCATGTTTCCACGCAATTTCTAGATTATATCGTCCGAGCATTTGCAGTTTAAATTGAAAATTCTTTCCATTGCCAAATGCTCCAGATAATTCGCAGTTTAATATCGATTAAGCTCTGCTCTATTCATATTGCAATCGAGGCCGAAGATCTGAAATCGTAACCACAATGACAATACACAATTTATGAATTGTTAAACGTCATTAAATAGATTGTGACGTGAAAACCCCTCGTGTCTATCCGACTGGTTAAAAATTTGTGAAAAACACAATTTTTTCAAAATTATAGGTGTGCATTCATGTTATAATGTCCCCGTTGTTTGAAATTTTTGTCCCTCTGTAGTCGCAATCCTACCGTACAGTGAGGGTCATACCCTGATTGCAAAACAGTTTCCAGGGGTGTACGATGCACCCCTAGCTAATAGATTTTTTGTTTACGGTGTCATACATAACCTTAGCTATCAATTTGGCGCGAATGTAACGGTCGCCATCTGTAGCTAATTTGGTGTATTAGTTAGCTTGCCGGTGTAGTTTTATTAAATCTCGATATTTGTATATATATCATGTGAATGTGCACGAGATGGTGTCGCACACCGTCAATAAAACTGCAATGACGACACTGTATGCTAACACCAGCGATAAGTGGCAAAACCCTAGCTAGCCACCATTGAAAAAAATTTATAAAAAACATGGAGGTGTCAACGACACCCTGTTGTCGACTGTGTGCCTGACAATGTGTGTGGGTACATTTTTTCCCCAAAATTCGGAACGCCGCGATTTTATCTTTAAGGTGGCGGAGCTCTCCGGTGCGCTTTAACTCGAGGTTTCTATCCGACAGTATGCTCTCGTAAGATTAGAATGCAAGTAACAAGCCAGTTCGAGCGTGAACGCGATCATGCGAAATATGAGCGATTCAAACAAGCAAATGCATCTTTAAAACGCTGAATGAGCGTAATCGAATATAATATTTCAAAAAACTGTAAAAGGAAAAAACATAATAGCCTGTTTTTAATAATGAAAAGCGAAGTCATAACGCTTTTTAGAATTTATTTTTAACCTCGTGTCTACACAAGTATGCTAACGCACGTATTTGTTAGATCAATGAATACAGTAAGTAATATTATGGAATATAGAAAATGTCGACAGAAGCTGGATTCTGTTGACCTTGGGCTTTGCGTGCCCCTCTTGCTCTAACCACTGAGCTCCTTTAGCCGACAATTTTTCCGTCCCAAACTAAAATATAACGCGTGAGCACAGACAGCGACAACAAACATTTGAAAACTACCAGAAGGTCAATGGCTTCGATGTGGACAAATGCTGTATGTGATCCGTCTCGTCGGCGACATATTCTGAAAGCAATCGCATTTGCAGTACAATATACTGTAGTCTGATCTAAACTCATCTACATGTAGCGATGATAAATATAATTGATATATGCATTTCGTTAGGTTTAATGGCTTATTTTGCCGGATTGTAAACATTACTGTGCTTTGATTGTGAATCACGTGTATTTGTTTAGACGTACTCCAAATACGAGAAGGTATACATAAAGCCTGATGCCGCCGCTGATGGGAAAAACATCGAAGATGCTTCGGTCTACAATGTATAGATTTTCAATTTTTAAAAATCATCATGATTTTCCAGTTTTCATTAGTTGTATAAATTTATCGATGGATGGAGCGCCTTGTTAAGATAACTTAAAATGAAACTCTTAATCTTTTATATGCTGGACATTTCAAAAGAAAAAATATTCATCTTCAATGACATTTAGTGTACACACATTCTCCGTATTGTCGTAGGGCTTTTTTCGTAGCATTTACAGTATATATCCCTCATCGTGCGGTCTTAAGTGCAAATTATAACATTCAACAAATGTGACTTTACATACATTTAAAATAAAAGAATAATTTAATCTCTTCTTCTTTATACCTTATATTACTATGGTTCAGACTAGTTTTTTCTTGACGTTCTGTAATCCAGATGGCATCATATTCGCGTGTTAACACTGTTGTAGTTTGTAAAAAACATTTATTATTAATTTATTGTGTATTCATTCATTCTAGAAACCTGCATATACATAGCCGAAGATTTTAAGTGTGATACTCAAGTTACACTCTCAGGTGTGTATTTGTCATTTCGTATAAATTATTATATGATATT